>QNGE01003563.1:0-43985 GCA_008508345.1 Paragonimus westermani
AGAGTAAACGAAATGTTAACATCTCGCGATGTATGTCTTCTAAGTTCAAATTGTCTGTGACAATAAGAACACTCAGTCACGAACCCTGGAAACTGTAACGTGCATTCTTTTTTTACCGGTGGTCACTCCCTAACTAGCAATTTGTTTAGATGAATTCATTTTTGTTCAAAGTGGTCATTTAGTGTTAGCCTTAACAAGATTCTAATTGGTTATTTTCTTGATCAGACATGATGCTTCCGTTCACCAGGTCACTGATTCCGTGAAGACGGCTCGGGATTAGGCGATTGGGATAACTGTTTCAACTCACTAAACGGAACCATGCGGACAACGAAGTGTGCACAAGCCATAGGGAATATGGTGGAATGTTTTAAATGATTTACTTACCGCATAAATGCTGGCCCGAATCATGCTGTGCTTGGTTTGAAACATTTTCGTCGATTGACCCACCGCGGTTTCATTCCTGAGGTCAACATCAAACAGATATTGCTAAATGGAAAAGCCAATTTCGAATCGCCACTCTTTAAGAAATTTGTAAAATGACCAGTGTCTGCCGAGTTGATTGAGTGAATTTCTGGACTTCACTGGCATGAAAGTTTTTGTCAGCACACATTCGGCAAATGGGTTCAGCTTCCAGCAGGTCCCCAGAAGAAGACTGCTCCTAATTCGTTCAAGTGATATTCTGATAGGATCACAGTTACAGATATAGGTACGAAACTGTTAACTGTAGACGCTAGGCAATCCGTTTGCGAAGGGGCATTGAAGTGGTAGCCGGGTAGTTCCAACTTTCTTATACTAACCCGGGAATCAGGAACTCGTAAAGGTCTAGTGAGTACTTCAGTAAGATTTATATGAATATTGCAGTATATCTTGTCCTTCTTTGCAATCTTGTCAACAACTGATATGGACTGTACACAAAACCAAGTATATCATCGATATACTTCCAGTGTGACGTGAATTAATTCCGCTATCCTGAATTACAACGTGCAAGCTTGATAGTGAGAAAATTGTTAAGAATTGGCATACCCTTTCTCACTGATCTAGTCGTCCTTATATTTATTCTTCTGTTGGTCCTCACGACAAAGTCTGACACAACTGTGTACGGTTATTCGTATCTGAGTGAAGCAACCTGCCAAATGTTTCGGAAGGAAATCCGAAATATACATGGAAACACTAAATTTTAGTGTTGGCTACTTATTGGTAGCCCGATTATTATGGTTCATTTTTGGCCCAGTTTGCCACTTGGATCTTAGCTAAGCTCGCTGGCATTCAGAATTCGCCAACAATTCCTCGTAAAATCTGGCAAACGAAAGCCTATATATAACAAGCTGCACTAAGCTGATGGGTGACCATTTTCACCGGGCCGAACGCCCATTCTAGAAAATCATGTGTGCTGAATAGATATGGGACGGGTTGAGTGCACAAAACACATCATGGTAGTCAGTACATTCGTCGTGTGAAAGAAGACGTGGATATTTAGCAAAACTACTCTGCGAAATAAAATCTACTCCTTCTTACATGTATTTGTCTCCAAACACACGACAAATTATATACTTCAGTACTGGGAAACTCATAAGCTTCGCTCATCAGTAATTCGTCGTACTCACTGGTAGAAGTTATTCTGTTAAAGACTCCATGCCGCAGTCAGTCAGAAGATAAAATGGTTCATTATTATTAATCATAAAGTGACAGAAACTTGTTGACTGCAAACAGATCATCATCATTTCATACCACCGGACAAAGTATCAGTCAATAAAAGGCTGGGCGCAATCTCAGTTGAGTTTAAATAATAATAACAATTTTTTTCACGCCTGCATTGACTTTCTACAGTTCACTAAACCATGATTTAACAATTCA
Source organism: Paragonimus westermani (assembly GCA_008508345.1). Lineage (NCBI taxonomy): Eukaryota > Metazoa > Platyhelminthes > Trematoda > Plagiorchiida > Troglotrematidae > Paragonimus > Paragonimus westermani. The sequence goes on from QNGE01003563.1 coordinate 1,855, forward strand.
CCAAAATAAACTGGACACTTATTGTCGTGGATAGTTTGTTACATTTTATCCTCAAATCTACATAATGCAGGTAGCTAGTTTGCATATTCATATAACTTTCAAAAGGTTATCCGTAACAAGAAGCATAAACTACTTCGTACGAGATCTGGAAATTACAACTTGAGTTGTAGCAATCTTATACAGATGAGGAATACACATCTGTATAATAATTCGTGAAACCTGAACCGCATTCCGACATTTCATTCAAAGCCTTCTTGGTTTTGTGCTGCCGAGTCTGGTATGTTCTCAAAATGAACACCTCTTTCTTATCCCCGTTAATGTAAGCAAACTGAAATGTTGCGACGGGTATTTTGCTTGAGTGGCTGCATGGGTGATTATATGGAATATTTTTTCTCAAAAATTTTCATGATTACATCTCCTCATTGTAATGAAAATAACTAGTACACGTTATATGCTATATGTGTCATCATCCATGTAGTCACGAAGGTCGGTTACGTAGTATAAAATCTCCTCAAAGTTGTTTGACTTTGAAATTACAACTAACGCTGTTCAGAAATACGCTGCGATATTTGATGCTTTGATGACTGATGTTTTAGGAATGAGATATAGAAATAAAAAATTAGTTTAAAATACCTTTTTTCTAAGCAACCAAACTGTTGTCAGTTTCGTTTTTTGAAAATAGTCTATTAAGGCCAAAAAGAAGCATATTTGTCATACGACAATCACTCGTTGACATAAAATCTTCTAAAGGATGGAAATTACCCGATTGTTGGAAAAATTGGTGTTTTTTGTTAGTTTTGGTTGACGGTTGTGGTATTCGACTCGGTGGCATTTGGGTTGCAAACGTTCCAACACCAAGTGAGGTGACCTCATCAGTGCGTCTGGATAGTTTGAACAATGAAAGACGTACACAGGCAGATAATGCTACATCTCGTAAATTGCTAACAGACCTTTGCAAGCAGAAGAGCTTCGACCTATGATTAACTGTTATTTCTGCACGAATGCACACGCTACAACGTTGGTCCGTAAGTGTTGACTGTAGACTACCAGCTGATCGTGCTCGTGTGATGGCCAGATAAGTTGAAAAATGAAAGTTGTGTGTCATTAACGGATATCCATAATCGACAATAAAAGGATGAGAACACCGTGACAATAAGTATAGAAAACTGTAAACAAATAGTAAACAAAATCCGGGTATGAAAATTGAAGATGGAAGCGAGCAATAGGTCACGCGAACTACGGAAAGCAAGAGAATGGCACTTGAGAAAAAGCTGTTAGAACTGGCACAGAGGTAGGTCAATACCAACAGTTGCTTGTGGACCAGAAACTACTCAGCTCATTCACTATTTAACAGTGAACAAGGTGTCTTTAACAGAGGTAGCAGTTTTAACACAAACGATGCACAAGACAAAGACACCTGATCATCTTGAAGCATCTGACGAGATCAAGCAGACTGCCACAAGTAACACACTGATAAACCAAGCAAACCATTGTTCTAGTAATAACCTGCAACAAGCAGTCCAGCGCCCTCGCAATAGCCGAACACGAAGCACTGAACGATCTGAAAAAAATATAACGTCATCAGTCTGCCAGCTGAAAAAAGACGGATGACTGTCGATATGGACAAAAAAGACTATATAGAGAAGGCAACACCACTTTTCGAAAACGCTACCATCCGCCCAATGCTGACCTCACTACAAGACTAGCCAACAAAATCAACACTGCGCTGAAGAAACTGGAAAACACACAAGCCGGTCGGTTCTACTTTGAGTGCCCGTAGCACTCATGGTCCAGTTTTCGGGCAACGTGAAAGCACCGGGGAACAGTGTTCTTGCGAAATTGGGGGTTCCAACAACAGTCCTGTGAAAGGAAACAACACAAAAAAGCATGAGTGAAATGCCGATTAAGCCATGCACAGGACTTACACAAACCTAAAATAAAACGGCACCGACAAAACAGCAGCAGGCTGTGTTGCGCAATTCAGATTCATTCCGTATGCGCTCGCTGATTTCGACTGCGCGTTACAATACCAGATAGGCAAACAGAAACGTTGGACAAAGTAACCGTTGCTCACTTCTGAGGTCTACCAAGTGTGTACAGAGAGGGTATCCCACTTCAGTTAATGGTATACTTGTAGGGAACACCAGTAAACAATTTGGTCAAAGACCTATTCAAACGACAAAAATATATTCCATAAGCGAATCAGAAACCTCCATCCAAAATGCTCAACAGTTACTGGACAACTTGATAAATATCAGGATACAGAAACAGGAAACAATGAATTCGGTTGACATAGTAGTAATCTTTTCTTACATCGACCTTACCATGGTGATTGAAGCAGCAAACTACTATAGGAAGAAGCCCAGGGAAATATGTCCACGTAACCAGGGAGCATATGCAACCTTAGGATACCATGCTTACCTACATACTTGGAGTTCAATGGTAAAATCTTTGAACAATTTAAAGAGGCTCCAGATGGTTCATCCATATCTGGATTCATTGACGAAACTTCCTTGTAGATGCCGGAGGACACTGTGCCGTCAAAGATTAGACCAGAACTGTAGATAAAATATTTTACTGATACGCTCGTAATAATCAAATGTTCAGTGACGGAAGACACACATGTCACTCGACAATATTATCAACAATGCTCAGTTTACTATGAGGATAGAAAACGATAGAGGTGTTGTTTTCTTAAACGTACCAATCAGAAACAAAACTGACAGAACACTGGAGACTTATATTAACAGAAAGAAAACGCAAACGAATCAGTTCTTCAGTTTTCAAAGCAACCACACAGCCGGTCCTCCAAGGGGTTCCTTTCGAACTTCCTTCAAAAGATCTGAAACAAACTGTGACATTGCACAGACCCTTAGAAAGAAAGAAAAGTGACTGCAATGCAAACTTCTTTGCAACGACTATTCATGAAATTTCGTCAGATGGAATCTGCTAGTGGAGAAAAAACGCATGGCCTATGAAAACATCATCAGCGTAAACGTTTCCACCGTATGCCAAACCCGTATCAAAAAAGTCAGCATGACTTCTGTGATTACTCGGACACCAAACTAACCAATACTACGAAGAAAACCTCGAAAACCGACGGAACAACACAAACTCACCGATAAAACAGATGCTGTGAGCGAAATCAGCTGCAGTGTTTGCAGAAAACAACACGTCGGTTACGTCGAATGAAATTTATCTACCCGAACGCATAAGTACGAATCGGCTACCAAGTTAGGCGAGCAATTTTTGTTGATCTCGTTCACAAGAGCCAAACTGGACACACATCCAACCTGACTACCACAGAAATCACTAGCCAGGCAAAAACTAAACACGCGAGATAATTTCTTGAATTCAGGTATTCATCACCCAGTTTAATGAACAAACAAACTGAACCTTATAAACTGTGTAGTCCACTGCGAGCCAGAGCCAAGGAGGCGCAAAAGCCAACATACTGAAATGCCATCATAACGGAACGAAGCAATTTGAACAAATCGGATCAATATTCAAAGCTAGAGAATGCATAACCAATCAGCTAGAAATTCACGGACGTAGAATCGATCGGCCGGATCAAAAGAAAACGATCAATCAATTTTCAGCAACAGCAAGAAGTGACCAGTCGGAATCCAAATGAAAAATTGGAGACTGCAAAAAAAGAACAATCAGACTATAGGCCAAAAACTCAAAAACGGCACGTAACGACCAGAGTTCCAGTAAAATAGATACAAATCAACTGGAGTTTAGATCGAAACTCAATTTCGTTCATAACAGCAGGTACAGGAAACTTTTGCCGATCTTCATGGCCAGTTCAGTGTGATCAGACCAATAAGCACTGATAAAGTCACATTGTTTGATGATGGAATGTTTGCAAACGGAATGTCAGTCGAACACCAAACGTGAAAATATTGTTTAAAAATTTGAGACATTTTCGGTAGTGTCAGTAGTGGTCAAATAACCACGAGTAATGTTATCTGGTTGTCTATTCCGTATGCAAGTACAGAAGTATCAGCAGAAACCTTGTCAGTTATCATCTACCTTTTTGATTCCTTTCCCTTACCAGACATCATTTTAAAAAATCCTGGCTTAGATAAGTGAAGACGGATTTATTATTTTTTTAAGGTTTGCTGCACACTGCGCCGAGTTTGATCTTGCACAAATAATCTTGGCCTTCTATTTCTCGAATACTTTCATCAACATAATATCTTGAGTGTTTAGGTTAAGGACCGCGTTTTCTGAAACCCCTAATCGTTTGAGCTTATGGAGATCTATTTAGTTGAATGAATCATAATTATGCTAACCACGATGTAACCTGCAATCCTTTACTATGATGCATAGGTTTTGCTTGTGTACAAATATCTTTGAAGCCGTGTTTGCCATCGGCTCATTCTACCACCTGTTCCAGAGGTTAGCAATGGAGGCTGTTGATAACGCGCACTGATTATGTGGAATACGTACAGAGTATGGGCTGAAACTAAACCAAAGCTAGATCTCTCTAGGCTAACTAAACGACGGCTCGTCCAGACTTCCCTTAAAATATGGACAGACTGGGACGGCTGGCTCGTCACATATGCACATAAAGATCAAACCACATGCTTTAGAGATGTCCAACACCTATGCAGTCTACATCTGACGAGGTCAGAACTGGACTAGTTTTCAGAAGGCTTTTACCTTTGCTGGCATTTGACGTGCAGAGAAAACTGGTTCAAAAGGTACTGAACTGTCGACGTGAAACCTACACGTTCGTAGATGGCACGCTCAGAGATGCATGGACGTTTCAAGCTAATCCGTAGATTTGATCAACTTAAGAAGGCTTTTTTCGTTCGAGGATCAAGGAGTAGGTGTTCTCTGCCTCTGCCCACATGCTGAGTGAGCTTATGGTTCTTCCCTATTCTTACATGTGTTGCAACCGGATTTACCTTGGTGGAGCTCAGAGGAGGCACAGGAAATCAAGAAGGAATAGAAGACTTAGGCATCATCCACAGAGTGGCAATATGCAGAGTGAAAATGAGACGGACATGTCAAGATGCATTTTACACCATTGTGGCGGACTAGTTAGAGTAGGAAGAACTGGTGGTCAGACATTTTCGAAAAATATTCTGTCCTGCGTACGATATGCTAACGACTTGTCAAAATTGAGTAGGTTTGATCAATATCATATACAGCCAGCTTGCCAACCACAGACTGCATACACCTCACGGAGTTCTAAAGCGTGTGGGCTGTGTTATTTCAGACGTAAGTGATACACTGGTCGTGTAAATCTCTCCGAACATCTCTGCAATCGACCGTTTAAATATAATATCCCTGTTTTCTGCTTGATCCGTGAGATTTGAGGGTGACTAATTTTCACCTCAGATGCCTATACAGTTTATATAAGTTGAATGCTTTAACACATTGCATCAAAATCTGACCTTTAGGGCAGATGGTAAAATAACCTGTTGACGAACTCCGCTCGTAGATTTAAGCATCGCCAAGCAAAACGAGTGTTTTGAAAAAATTGCTGACTGCACACCGAACTGAATGTTTCCTGGTTATTCCCGTGTTTGAAAACAGCAATATCGTGGAATGGTGAAACCAAAAATACGCCACACTACACTGGACACATGTGGGTATATTAAGAAATTCTGAATTCTTGAGAGGCTTAAGAAACTTGTCTGATAGTTTCTGAGTGTCTCATACTTTGGACAATGAAGCCGGGAATGTTGATTGCCGTAATGTTCACTGTTGAAAAGCTTACCGTAAAATCTTCTGAAAAGCCTTTAACTGAATCCAACGTCAATGTTTGAAAGGAGTATTCCAAACCTAACAGCATATTTACAAGTTGCTTGAAGGCCAGATGGAAGAAAACGTTTCAGTTAAAGTGGTGCTGACTCAGAGTACATTCTCAACCATTTTGAGTAGAGTGGCCATCGCAAATAAAATAGATTCACATTGCCTTGCCAAGACACGAGGCTGCCATATCCCAACGATAAGCGCTCGTAACTTACAACGTACACTATGGAGAAGCGTAATTCATTCTGTACTCCTAACGGTAGCTTATTTTGTCATCTCTCGCCACGGGTGATTCTTCATATTTGCACGATGATCAGGGTCTGCAGTTTAATTGTCAAATTAAAATAGTCCATGGATGGGGTAGTAGATATCCTGTTGGTTGTAATTAATTGATAGAAACATGCCAAGGAATTCCTGTTATGATAAACGATTCTGACCAACACTCCAAAGAAATGTCGGACTGAGATGTTGCGTGGTTTGTGAAAACAGTTTTGCTCTGGATCAACCTAAGATTTACAAATAACTTTTTTTAAATGACCATCAGATAATCTGATGAGAATAATTTTCAGGTAGCAATGAACACTATCTGGCGGCCATGTCTGAAGGCGTGCACAGAAATATCACACATACGGCTCATCAGGGATGTGGACAATCGATATGGAAATGGTCCTATATCAGCTTGAAAACCTTATCTGATATTTCGCTAGTGGATGCAGTTTTGGACCAATTTCAATTAATCTTCTCATTTTTTCAGTGGTTACAACCAATTTCCCCGAGGAAAGTATCAGATTTAGTTAATTCATAGAATGCCGTCAGCTAAATTATAATGTTGCTCAGTGAGTGCACCGTGCACTGTAGGACTAATAGCTGAACGATTCATCACAGTCTGTGGCTGACGGCACCCGTTTACAACTCAGTTTATCTGAGGAATAGAAATCAAAGGATACCTACATACAGACTGTACCACACGTGGTTTGATCCACACCACTTTCAATCTTATTGAATTGTGTTGTATTAAGTGTAAACCCGAAGGGATAAGACTAGAAGACATATTAGCAGAGGCCTTTGTGGTCCAACCCCCCAATGTTGAGTAGCCAGATGTCAGATTACTGTAGACGTGGAACCCTTAACTTGCAAACTATAAAAGTAGAGATGCTTCAGTAGCATGTTCGAAATTACGAAGAAGGAAAGCGAACATATAGTGTAGAAAGGTTTCCGGTATAGAAATATGTATCAGTATACTCTATACAGGACTGGGTAGATAACCAATAATTGAACGTTGGACTGAGATGCCCCAACGAAACCTTTGCTTACAGTGCAGCAACAAACACGAGAGAGAGAAAAGGCAACGTACTACCACGATCCAAGTCTCTAAACGAAACATAAGGTGGTTTTCCAGAATGTGGGGTTGTTGATTATTGCGAACAGGAACAAAGATACATAAGTACAGGAACAGCATCTAACGCACAAGCCCTAGCTTCCTTGAATGTGCACTGTGAGTATGATAACGACCTACAAACCCGGTACGGCCAGCGCGTTTGCGGCCACATCGAACGTGGTGTCATACCATTGCTCCACCATGACTTACATCTCCTATAGTTTCTTAGGTTATTGTTCCCTTGAAATCAGCTGCCACTGACTGACTTCTCAGACGCCCATCTACGTTGTAAGTCTCGATCGATTTGAACGATTGTTGAGTTCGTCCATGAGCAAAGATTGATATTACAATGCAAAAAAAAATCATATTGGCGTGGCAGTTTCTGGCCATCATGATGTCGCGCGCACGTTATAGCTGCCAGTTCAACGGATGATTCAAAATTACTTCCAGTAGTTATTCGACGTACAGCTCCCAGCCGATGAAGTTGGTTGGGTGCCAACACGGGTTTTATCTCGGCGTTCGGCGCCACATCTAACTGTCGATTTTTTAACATGTGTCTTACTCAACTCTTGCGGAACTGAGTCAGATGTCATACATTCAGTTGTTACGCTATCCACGTTTCATTGCCCTTCAACAGGGTAGCTAGCGCTATGTAGCGGTGGACAGGTAGCTGGACTCAACCTCAGGCTAGGTTTCTCACACGCATATCTCTTAAAATGCTCTAAAGCAGCACTATGCCTTGGTCATGTGACATCATAGCTTACGATATTTGAACGAATACATAGAGGGATTGTCAACCAAACAATGGTAGTAACACAACTAACCACATTGCCCCTTTACTACGAATTCCAGGTGGAAGCGTAACACCTTTTGCGGGATAAGACTGGGAAACAAAATGTCTTATCTGCACTGGGACATCTAATCCAACTTTGGAAGACACTATCAGGTGTGCCGTATTCATATACTGCAACTCCTCTACACTGTGCTCAAACAGAGCATTGCCATTTGCGGATAACTACACATGGAATGTAGTGCCATGTAGCAGTTCTGAATGAGCGCAACTTTAAATGTTCAGCAGGTTAATTCGGCTTTGTTTTCACACTTACGTATGACGTGTTCATTATGATAACAAACCTAGATGAAAGTATGAACCCGTGGTGCACCGTTCATAGAGCTTCAAGGCCCACGGAGTGGAGCGCCTTAGTAAAATCTATTAGTCCAACACAAAATGCACAGATGCGTTTAAATGCTTCTTTCAGATTTTGCGAGCGACAGCCTTCATATCAACACTACTAAAAATGACCCGGAATCCACGATACCCCTCGACACTATTTGTCTTCAGTGTTGCAACGATAAGTAAATTGTGCTGGACTCTTTCTAATTACCTTCCAGGACATATCAACACAACAATTCTTCAATAACCATCCATTTTGATCCCTTCCCTTGTCTTTAAATAAAGGTAAACCGGCAGCATTTTTGAGTTCTTGCGGTTCCAGTACCAATATGCGTTGTGCCAACTGCAACAGGGCACGATCCACACCCAAGCAGCTATGCTTCAAAGTTCCCTTGACATCCCCTCTCCCCTCTCCGCATTTCGGCTTTGCACTTGTTTATTATCCCCGCAAACTTGTGTGACATTCGGGATGGGAGCAAATGTCACTTCTGTGGCTTTCTAAACAGGTCATTAATCTGAACATAGACAGAAGTTGCAGGCTGATTCAGGTAGGTTGCCAGTGTAGTAACGTTGAACCCTCATAATGTTTGTCCGTTGTGTACAGGAAACAATGAAGACCTTATCACCTACCATGCTAATAGATTGAGCATACGACATAAAACTTGCTTTAGACATACCGTGGAACCTCTGGTGCTTCGGACATTCAAAGTAGTCCTTGATTCCCTCACCAGTCGTCTGTGATTCAACGAACCTGATTTACACGTCGAAGGCAAGCGCCAAGGAATCTGGTTTAGTTGCCTTTATTTTTTGCGCCCATTTCTGGAAGGGTAATAGTTTTAGCCATTCCTTGCAACAAAATTCGGATAACTGAAATAATTTCTCCAAAGTATCTCAGGTGTTCTTGACTTTGGCTACCGAGTGTTTTCACGGCTGTTACCGTCAGCTCCGTTCTATGAGTTTTTCAGAAATCGTCAACGGCAACGATAGTGGAAGCGCCTTGAAGCTGTAAGGGAACTGCACGATAAAAATTAGTTCTGGACCCTGACGGTTCCAGCCTCTTTAAATCCTACCTTTGTTGATGACCGGATAATTTAGAATAGGCGCGTTTGTAAACGTAACTGAACAATCTGTAACCCATGCTGCATTCAGCTTCCCGCATCACTCATGCCCTTTCTTCAGTAAACAACTCTGCCTGATGGGAGCTTTTGAAAGCTGCTAAGTCAGGTCGCTCATTTTTGCAACAGAATTTATATGGGATGGTGAAATATGGAACTTCAGACCAACCCATAAGGCATCCATTCACATTTTGTTCAAGAACACAGAAAGCAGCAAGTAATTGCACATATACATTACGTACGCTCATTGTACTGTGCTCAACAAGGCGTGTTCCCATAATCTCGGGAAGGACCCCAATAATAAAGCCCACCAAATCGAACCTTGTCTATGAATTTACCTGTACATGTGGATCGAACGCACACCCATTTGTCCATTATAACTATACTTAACTGGCTATGCTGGTCCTTTGTAGATTGGTTGAATTTTAAATAATCGGAAATGTCACACACCAAGTTATCATAGCCAGATAGACCCTTTTGCCTGTAAGCACCTACTCTTATCTCCATTCGGTTATCAATTTGTGTGAAACTGCAGAGAACGAACAAAATATTGCTCGAGCACACGCCTTACGCAATATTTTCGGCCTTATTCGAATTCATAGTTAGATAACATTCGTTTCCTTCTAGAATTCATACACGTATTTGTGTGTGCGTGTTCAGCGGATCGTCTCCGCGTTGGAACTTGAATTTTATATGGACACTTTCTTCACGGTGTCCAAGCGACTGCCTGTTTTCCATATCTTTTGTTCCACAATTTTCTGCCATCCCAAATGAATCGGTTGCAGAAGTGAAATCGCTTAAGTGAGATTGTGGATACTTAAACTTCCATGACAGGAGGCACACACCTGCTTGTTATCCGCTGAGCATCTGGGGACAAGACACAAATAGAAAATACACATCTAATAGCCTATAAACTTACAAAGTGGGGCACTGCTGACCCACAAGCGAACGTAGCCGATAGTTTAGGTGTGACAAATACGTTCTCAATTGAATTCCGGCCTTTCACTTGATACTTAACTCCGAGGAATTTGGAAGAAATGTCCCTCACCTAAGATAATTTAGTTGCCGCTGTGAACATTTGACTCCATCCCCACTTAAGCTTGTGTCACATGGAGTAGTGAGAGGAATATACATTGATTGACCACACTTACGCCGGTTATCGTTTGGAGGAAGAGAACGATTGCTATTGATTTTCAGAGGCGGTATCGCTTCGGGAACAAGACTGAATAATTTAGGTGTCTCATTTGAGAACCGTTTTGAGGAAAAGATGTTTGACATTTGTTGTGCGCCGTGGTCTGACTAACAGTAGTTTTCTGAATTACTAGCCTAAAGCGAAAAGCCCAGATGTGTTAACCTTATTTGCATAACAGTTGGAATAGATATACTTTAGTCTAACGATCGATTCGTCAAGAAAACAAACCAGAGGATTTAGGGACTGCAGAATCTGATTTCTAATTTGCGTTCTGATTTAATGCATTTGTTAAGAACAGGGAATCGTGCATGACGCTCGGAAAAACAAACGTTTAACTCGCTTCGAATATATTGAGAATAAGACTTGACCGAAGCAACTTGATCATGAAATACTTCTATGCGCACTATTCACCAGCCTGCCAAACTTCCGCATCAACCTATGGCGAACAAGGGAACAGACACAATCTGATCACAAAACATTCCGATGGGCAATTCACTGGTGGGATACCACTACCCATAACACTTAACCTACACACCCTAAAGTGCACGAATCATTGACAAATGTGGGGCCCAGAGACCCCAATCGGCAATGATGTTACCATACCCAACTAAAGGCCACGAAATAGTACAACACAATAAAATGTCTCATTAAACAGTCATTTGTATATATTCACTAAAACTCTCTCCGCTCGGTCGGCTGATTTGCAGCCATCTTGTATAATCGATAATCAAACGAGGGTCATGCGTTTTTCATCCAGAATGAACAGGCCTTAGTTGACGTGATGAAAGATCACTGTGGTTAAGTATATGGCATTGGTCGTTTAAAGACCCTTTAAATAGTTGCTGCCTTGTGGCCTTTCACCAAATTGTGTACGTGTGAAAGAAAGAAGGGGAACTACAAGCAGTAACACACTAAAAACTGTCTGCACAAAACATAATCTAGCAAGTCAGCTGATCATACCCTATCGATCATCAAATAGTTGATCAAACCTCACGTCAGACAAGGAAGGTCTGTTTTTCTTGACAGCCATGAACTGGGAAGGAATCCCTTCACCGCACGAAAGATTTTACTGCGTAACCAATTTGGTTTCTTGCGTTGGGGTTGTTCTTGAGTTGGAAACTGATGCGGCTTTCCAAGCGAGGTTCTAGGAATAACTTGTTTCGTATTCTGCAGCGGTTGCGTTAAATGAAGCAGACATTTTTGGTTTGGGGGAAACGACAGTTCAATCAATATTTCTCAAACACTAAGGAAAACACTTTCAAAAACAGGCAAGTCTAACTCGAAGTCGGTGCGAATCAACATTTACAGATCTTAAAGGACCTTACTCCATTAGGCTGTTGAATGAACTTGCCAAATTGTCCAGAATCTTGACATGAGTTGGCTGCCTGGTCAATAATTGACTGAACCTCTCATGTACTTCGATGTAATTAGCCGAACGCTTAACTGTACTGAGATGTAAGCGACTAAATGAAGCTTGCGTTAGCTGCCCAAAACGAGTCCTTGTTATTCTGAAGCAGTGACTTGCTGAACACTAAACTAGTGGTTCAGAACTGTGTTCAGGACAGTTAATCACAGACAGTGGCCATACCAGCAGTTTGGCTTCAACACAGCAGTGGAATCTGGAATTCAGCACGTGATTGTGTGGATCTGGTGGATTAATTTAAACAAGTTACGGTGCACAGTTACAGTTTACAGTGCAAAAGTGGAATCGATATTTTGCTTTGTTTCATAACCATGAGCACAAATTTCCAACTAACGCTGGTGAAGGATATTCAAAACACGTTGCTATGGAGAGGAAAAGGACGGATTCAGACTCGAAAAATAGCGAATAAGCAGGAGAAGAAATATGACGTATGCAGATGTTCTTTGCATTATCACAGCAGATTGAGAACGTCTCAGGCTCTGCCTGTGCGCACAGAGTACTGACTCCTGGTGTCAGGTCACAGTGGTATCAAACTACCGTTGATTGCAACAAAAGCACACAGGATTATTCATATGTAATGTTGAGGATGGTGAACAAAAGAGCCGCAATTTTACTATTTTGTACTGACATTTCTCCAGTCAGTCACAGGTGCACCCGTTTGACGGCATTTTTAATATGGTTCATCTCTATAAAGGCGGTTATGACTCGTGTCTCATACAATACCGATTTAACATCGGCCATGCATAATTATCAACTAGGATGGTGATTAGGGCTAAGCGTTCACGACTATTCATCGATTGTCTGCAAAACTGATATTTGGAACACGCTTATATCAGCCTGTGAAACAGGATCACTGCCAACATGCACTCTCTTTCATGCAAAATTTTTGGAATGTGTCTACCGAAACACTACAGTGAGCACAATTTTGAAACAAGGTTTGACAGATAGCACGTAACTGATGTCCTTATCGGATTGCGCGCTTTGTCAATGGGATTACAGAACTGGTCAAGGAGATAAAGCCTAACGTCAACTGAAAAGAAAAGTTCAACAACATCCATAACTTGAGTATGCTTTGTTTGTCTGACACTAAACAATACTGTAGCCAGGGTATATTTTAGACTGATCTAGCCCATGACAACCCACCCCTCTGACACCTGATTATACTGTGAACGGATAATAGCCTACGTACATCACGTACGGGTCGGGGGTTCAACACTGCAACCTGTTTTCGGTATCCATTGTCTATAAGCCGGAAAGCACATTGAAGAAATGGACACCTATCTACCGTATGAGATAGAATAAATTGGTCCCATTGTGTATTTAAGGCTTCCCGTAACCGTGCTGAGATACTGCGCTTGGAATGACAATTTGAATGTCAGCTTCACAGTAATCGACTGGTTGAAAAATGTGTAAATCGCAGGTTAATTTGGCTATCACAGTTAGCATAGACCCTTCTTTGACCTGGACTCTATGTGATTCATTATGTTTGCTAGGTTATGAAACCGAAGAATATACGATAAGTGATGGCGTCCCTTACATCCCCAGGCTGACAGAAAAATTATTCCATAGGACAGACGTTATAAAACTTCGCTCATTCTGGTCTATTTCATGCGCGAAGTAAACATTTATATGTTACCAATGAGTACCAACTGAATATATCAAACAGTTTCACACAATAGTTTTCTTAAACAAAGTGTAGAAAGGTAGAAATATTTAGTATCACGGGGATAATACACATTGGGTCAACAAATTCCGACCACGATGTATTGGACAGTATTTTCTGTGAAGCCTTACTTTTGCGATTGCTGACAACCTCTGAAGGGTTTAGTAACCTGTGGAAACAATGAGCTAATTAAATGAGTACATTGATAGATCTACCCTTTAAACACACTTCTCAGTGCAGACTGTTGGATTTCGGTTTTGTCACGGCTTTGCTGACGTTTGTTACGTCAGTGCTTCCAAGAGCCGTTTCTGGTAGTGACTGGTCACCTGCCGTTATAAGCTATGCACAATTCTGGCAATGTATTACTTAGGAAAATTTCAGACAAGAAGATTAATACAGTGTAGGAACCAAACAAACCTTAAAAAGCACTTCGTGACAGACCTAGGCAAAACCTGTATCTTCCCTATTGGCTAATGAGCTCAACTAGCAACATTTCCCTAACCGTGAGTGATATTTAATCTAATATATCCCCTACCCTTGGTACGACGCAGACACCACAATGTAATGGTTTATTACTGACACAAGCAAAGATGATAGGTAGTGATCATTTTATACCTGTTTGCAGTAGACTAAAAAATGTGTTTCGCTGTCTTGACTGCTAGCAAGCAGAACTGCACGGTATGTTCCAAACAGTTGGCCATGGTCCTACGATCAGTTTGTAGGTAAGATTAATATTCAGCTTCAATCCTAGTAAGTTCCGGAAACAAAGGAATAAGTTCAATGAGGCAAGCAAGTGAAGCCGCAAAACCCACAACAATCACTGCTCTTAGGATTATCAGAAAGTAAATCCCAAACTGAACGCCCTGCACTGAGTCTAACCCGGTGAATAGTTATCAGCTGGATTTAAAACATCCTATTTACGTAAAAGACTATACGTGGTCACCCATGTTGATAATCACGTCGCCAAATTTCACGTACGTTTGTCAGTCTGTCTGGGAAGAAATAGTTTCACAAAGGTGGTCTTGTCATCAGTTCGGAATGATAAACCGACTGCCTCACGTGAAGGACTTCGACTACCATTACGCCTGTTGTGGTTTGTGTGTTCATGTACGTCTGTCTCGTTGCCGACCCTCGGAGTGCATGTCTGTGTGTGCTACGCACATGAGGCTTGTGCTATGAGCCTCCCTTAAATATGTGACACAACCCACCATTCATAGGCCACCGATAACGCACACAGGACACGCGACATACAGTCAGCGTCATCAAATTCTGTATGTGCCGCAAGTCTGCTTTGTGTTCTATACGAGTGTAACGATTGAAAATGCGCATGAATACTTAACTGCATTGGTTGTGTAATTGCGCTTACGGCGCCGTCCAACCGACTGTCTATCCTAACTAGTCACATCCCTCGCTTATACTACTATGGAGTATCCCTGAAGCGATAAAAAGTAATGTCAGCAAAGCATTCACGTTTAAGGAATCCAGCCACTCATCTGATTCACCCGATTTCATTGGACAAGGTAAAGTGAGATATCTGTTTCCCAATGGAAGGTGTGTTTCTAAAAATGGTTGTTTCAAGCTGCGCATTTTATGAATTCTACCATGTGACTCGTTCGAGTTTTGTAGTGATGCCAGTGGTATTTAAAATATAAGTGGTGTAAAAGTGGATTCCGTTAACTGGTTTGTTGCCTGAACGGTGGTACAAAGAGTTTGTTCGACTTCATTCAAGCAAAATCCTGCAACTTTTATGGAATGAATGTCACATATTATTGACCACAACGTTTATACTTTGACCGTTAGTTCCACGACCCACTTCAATAACAGTAGGTAGTGAGAACCATAGATAGTAAACATTGTGATTATTCCGCCATATCGTACAAAATTTTCACTGACAAGAATCAAACTAAGTTGAACAGATTGCTGTTAAAAGATTGAAACATCCATTACGCACTACCATGCACGTTCTACCACAGTTAACGGATGTGCCCAAAACTGCACTCATTCAATGTCACCAAGTCGATTTCCACTATGAACGATCATGCATACATTGAGCATAAACGGTTATTAGTATTGTCCAGTTCACCCTGGTAGTGGTCACGTTAGCACATGACCTTTGCACTTCAAATCAAGTTTGTTTTGACCCCCATTCCTGTTCGTCTGCGTGTTTTGTGATTGCTCAGAGTGCATGGAACGACCACGTCATTTCATGACCTATATATTCTGGTTGCTTTATTTATTGTTATTAAGTGGACCTAAACAACAGTTCCGTCACGTGTGGTAATTCGATCACGCTTAATGTGAGGTCAACGAAGCAGTGACAATTAATATTGTTTTACAGAAACGAGGACTTAAATTCACCCAAAAAATTGACTAGAATAAAACCTGACAAAAAACCGTTAGAACGGTGTTGCTGCAAGTTTTATTTCAGCAGGAAAGTTACGCGCGGATGTGTGGTGATCAATTTTGTTATGACCAATATATCGACTGCTTATCGCAAACGCATTTGGACTGAAGTATTCCCGAACGGCTTGTGCTTCGTTCGTCACATGTGCACATTTATGGTTCAATATTGACGGGGGTCAGCACTTTTGCCCATTATTCGTGCTAGTATATTAGGGCTATTCACGAGTTCATCTATCTCGATGGTGGCATAAATGTTGTTTAAAGTATAATTGAAGTGACCTGCAGTCACACTTTGAAGGTGAGGATGGCAATAATCAAATTATGCCAGTTGCACCATATGAAAAAATTGCGCTTTTGTATTCGACAGCAGACGTCCGTTTCCTTTGTGCATTCATCCTATGGTAGTGTCGGGAAATCTAGATTGTACGGCCAGAAACTGGTAATCCAATATTCATCTGCGACATTCGTCGCCTTTGCTTCATTGCTCGTGGATGACAGCCTCGTCAGGTGAGAAACAAGGTTAGCTAACAATCAAGCTTTAGAGACAGGAATTTTGACATTCCTTTACCCAACACACACTCGTTGTCAGTTCACTTAGCTCAAGCATGCGTCTAACATGCCATCCGACCACATGACTGATAAAGCCTCAGTTGCAGAACCGGACGTCGATTAGACAGAGCAGCGCCACTGCTAGGCGGTGATATCACACGAAGGCATGAAATGATTGACGTTGAGGTTTGTCTCCGTCGACTGAGAGGGTCATCTCGGTTGAGGTCCTAAGGATCCGTCAGATATGACAAGCATCCGTCATTTTGGGAACTTTTGTGGGGAATTCGTCAGATTACGATTACACTACCTTGTTCTTATTACCGCTTATTTCAGTACTATCCCTGTAATATGTTTTGTGTTACATGGGCTTATGCACATCACGATTTATGCAAACGAAGCCGTCAAACACTACTCCTCATGGACTATTTCCAGGGAAGCATGGACCACTTGTGTCAAACGCAACACAAATATGCTCCACTTTCAAAACTTCTCACTGAAAACGCCTTGTGTTATTAATTAGACATATAAACACCCGTTAACAACGTGATAAAGTGTTCACTATCCAACTGCATTGCGTGTTTTCCATCAAAGTCTGAGGGTATATCCACTTTCCGTCAACTTTGTCTGTGATAAAACTGACGTGACAAATGACACTCAGGATTCTAAAGTATACGCAATTCGAGCGCTGCTGACGAAGTTCAACAGATAACGATGTTGAAACCCATAAAAAAAGACCCCCTTTTTGGTAGTGTACAGTAAACTGTTATCGATGCCCGAAATCTCTTTTCACTTCAGTAGTAAATGTGTTGCTCCCGATAAGGTAGTCTGTGAAAATTTATTCGCTACTGTCGGCATGGTTATCCCTGGTAGTCAAGCTAAGAATCAAAATGGTCAAAATCACACTTGTAAGTCTGACTGGCACGACGGATTTTTCTAAGTGAACCAGAACGAAGGTGTCCTCATGAGGCACCTGAAATTTAATGACCGGGTTGTGAGCACGATACTTGACCATTTGTAGCCTCATCAAACCCTGGTGCAATACGGAGTATGGATGAGACATTGCATTCTGACAGCTAACCAGTTTCACCACCAAACATTTCTATACTAGAGTGGCACATTCAGGGCCAATCAACCAATAAAGGTGTATTCTCGTCTGCTGTATTTTAGTTTTCTCATTACCTGAGGTGCATTAGCCACCCAGTGACCTTGACATTATGGCACGCCAAGTGTTTGGACTCTCTCTCTCTCCGTCAATAAACCAATTATTGGGAGTTCAGCTCCTAGTTGCGCGTGATGCGAGTGGAACGGGTTTGATGACGGCCTCCGAGGTCACCTGCTTGAGGAAAACCTCTTTCAACCTTTTCAAAGACAGAGAGTAATATTTTCTAGCTTCCAACTGAGCCATTGGTGACCCAGTGAGTTCAGCCTACGAGAACAGGTAACAGGTAAGTTTTCTTTCGTGCATACAACTCTGTTTGCGGTGGGGAGGATACGCAACCTTCCAAAACTGCTTCTCCATTCTTCTGTGAACACAAATGATCAGTAAATCGGTCAAATCATGTCAGCCGTAAAAGAATCGTTCGTAACATTCCCCGATTAATATCGGTTCACTTGCCTATGATAGCCAATTGTGCTCTTTTAGTCCTCGTCCCTCGGGGTTATTCTAGAACCCCTACAAATAGCCGCCGATAAAGAAGGAGCTTTGCATCTTGCCCTAAACTGATTAGCTGATTTGTTCAGTCTCACGAACGTTCGGTTGAGTTAAAACCCAATCTCACATTAGGCACAACTGAATCGTCATACGGGAGCGCTCAGTCACATTCGCTTCTGAATAATGTTTGTGAATATTGTTCAGTTCACATGAAAACCAAAATCTCCCGTTACTAATCAGTAATCAAAACACTGCCCAGCAAGTTACTGATTCCTGGGACTTCAGTTTGAAGAGAAGTCCTAATCGAAGGATCATCGATTGGTGTTAAAAGAACTATTGCTGCATCTCCTCTGGAGGCGACCAGGCAATCAGGGCATTGCTGACAATCTAATATGGCTGGGCGTTTACATAGGGTGATTCAGCCATGCCTAACGTGAGGTCATTGGCGCAGTCATCAACGCGATTGCCTCATAAAGGCGTGGCCGGAGTTCTAATCCCAGCCCTGGCAAGGATATGCACTACTGACGAGCTCAAATGAGGCCGAAACTCGAGTCTAGTGCTTCTTCTCGAAAAGAGCCAACTGGGAATTCTACGCAAATGGGGTAACTGCTATCAGTTGTGAGTGATGTTCAATTGAGATAGAAATCAAAGTCCCCTACTACTCGTCGCTATTCAAAGGCTAATCTGATTAAACCAGTTTGTGTCGGTCGTCTCTATCGATGATAACATCTTAAAGATAACTTCATTCCTAAGGTTACATACTTTTAGCACCACTATTGGATAATGTTCCGCATCGCATCTGACAGCAAAGTGAAACTTTGGAAATTTGGTAAACGTTTTGGTTCGCTTAATGTAAACACACCGAAGGGTGGTTATTTTGTATTCCGTTCAAGATATAAAGTACTGTCGTATCCCACCGATGCGTCTTTGTCAACATGTGTGCGTTTGTAACCGCACACATCACGTTTCCATCCAAATACATAATTCTTTATGAAACTCCATGTCAACTGGTCACTTGGGTTGTAATTTGTTGAATACCATGGGGTATATGAATTCGTAAAACATTGTGAAACCTTGCGATCGGGATAGCCGCCTGCTAGGAAAGAAATGAGGTAAACTAGCGCCGACCTTCTAATAGGTTCCAACGTTTCACTATGTAACATGTGAGCTGGAACGCCAAATATGCAATCACATTTGGGTATACGATGAACCTAACAGCACAAACGAATCAACAATTAACCGACGTAGGTCAAGATATCATAAGCTATTGTGGAAGGTAAATGAACAAATGATTGTGACAAACTTTGTCCGAAACTATGCCGATCAACGGGGAACGAAATGAACAAGCGGAACAGTCAAAGTGAGCATCCTACCAGTCTACATGACTATGAAGAAACCCACGCAACCAATATAATATTCAGAGTAGGACTGTCCCCATGTTTGCTTACTGAAACGCGGAAGATAAAGACGGCCTATGTGAGAAATATGCTGCAAAAAATACTATACGGATTTCAAGGAATAAAGGACCGTGATTGATGTAGAAGCCAACCAGTAAGCAGCGTTATACAACGCAACAACAGAAAGCGTACAAATCAGCGTGCAATTCGGAAGTGCAGACTTTAGAAGGATGTGTCAGGTGAAATTTAGACACAAAGCTAGTCGTACGAAGTTACGGCCGAAAACTAAAAGGCCATATAAAATTGTAAACAAACTGCTTTGTGAGAAATGAATCAATAGAGCTTAAGACAGAGTGGAATCAGCACTTAATAACTCTCCGGGTCTACAGATCAATAACCCAGCTGACCGGATTAGTCAGATCAATGTGCGGGATCACGCGCCAGCTTGTAGCTGGTTTGACGAACGTGTGATTTCATCGGCAGCGGCTGTCACAAAGTGCTAGGTTGTTGCACGTTCATTGTTGACCATACGTTGACCACAACGTTTCATTTTTTTAATAAAATACACAACACAAATCAGCCGATTACAGTTAGTAACAACAAGTGTCACTTTTTTATTTTAGCTTACAACAGTAGAATTAAATGTTGTTACAAATACTCTCCATATCCAACCCGAGGCTGACTTATGTGCCTGTAGTGTATGGTTGCAGACTTCTTTCGGGCGTTAATTAGGTCTACCAGTACCGAGTTGTTGAACAGGAATAAGTTGTTTATCGATCTCTGAAAAGCCAATAATCTATATGAATCTATTCAATCGGTATCGAATAGTACCAAAATTGGTGGCGAATCAAATTGCATAGATTAAAACAGGATATCGACTAGTACGCATATGTAGTTCGGAAGTGTGCCAGCCTAGAAAGAAAATATTAAGCCAAGCAAAGGATAAAGATGTCTGGTGCTTTATTTTAACACTGCCTCAGATCCCTTCTCTGACAAACACAAAACATACTGATCATACACATAAGACCAGGGAAAATAGAATAGACGTTGATACAACAACCCTGATATTGGTGTTATCTGTGCCTTGGCATTCGTTAGTTCACTTTAGTCAGTTTTGTACCCTCACTACCTGCCGATAAGTCTCGACAAGCCATTGACTAGTAAGTTCGAGTTTCCACTACACAACAGTATTTTGAATGATATATTTTTACTGATAACTAGTCGGAGATGCGGGTTGAGGTAGCCTGAACAGTACTCACAACTGATCACAGCAGATGCATTCCCACAGACCTTCCAGCATACCCAGTTCGAAGAGAGACACTGTACTCGGTTTTTCCTCTTGTTAGATCTCGCCAGTAGCATACACTTTTGCCAAGGCCCGCAGTTTGATTTCGGCTGACCATTTATCAGTCGATCGCACTGATCATTGCGCCATTATTTTCACATTAGGCATGACCGAAATAAGTTATAAAAAGGTTCAGCAACATTTACTAGTGATATATAAGGATCACATTGATGATCCACGTCGTGACTTGCTTAACAGTCGGTGATTCATCAGAATGAGGTTGCTGCGTTGTTCCAATCCAGTCCAAGTTGTCTGTCAGATTGCTGCTCCCACAACCACAAGATTCCTGGTACACTCGAGAGACTACGGATGGATCAGTTGTGTTCACGGTTTTACACAGGGTGGTACCAAATCTCGTAAAGTGTCTACCGACAAGGAGTGGGGGTTTTACAGCACGTGTACACGGACGATGGCGTGGGTGCAAACGACTGCCTAACAAGAACGTCTTATCACGCTATTCATAATGTACCACCGGGTTTAGATAAGCACGGTTAGATAACTGTCCAATGAAGTTACCAGTTTCAGTGCTTGTCTTCATTTCAACTAACGTTCGGCATATGCAGAAATTCCACTGTGACCAGATTGTACCTGCTTCGCCGTTTGACCTGGCCTAACAACTGACATCTGGTTTTGGTAGGCTGGTGAAAAATGCACATCAGAGTGCTTCACTAAAATTAGTACATTTATCCCATCCAATCAAGCGAATTTAAATGAGTCCCATTAACAATTGTGCTTTCGAAGACAGCACCACAATCCCCAGTCCTGGACACGCCAGCTGATTTGAACTTATTTAGATGCAGTCCATGGCAAAGTGTATACCTCTTAAAAAGAAGGACCTAAGCTTTGAGCAAATTCACGGCAGAATGGAAAGTATACCCACTGGATTTTCTAGGGGCTCTTGAGTATTGTTTTCAACTAACAATGAAAAATACACAATGCTGACTCGATCACGAGTATACTTATATGATCCTTCTTAATTTTTCAACCTAACTTTCTCAAAATAAAATAGATTCTCGTTTCTTTATGCTGTTTTTTGCGGATACGCGGGAATTTAGTTTTTCCGCTATCACAATATCGTTGTGTTGTCAACGTGCATCTAAAGTATTGTGTAAAACATAAGGCCCCGAAGATGTTCTCTGTGTTTTACTTAAGTTTACTTGGCATATGGACAGATTCCACTTACAAACAACTCAATACAGTTCGTTCTGTGAGTAACTTGAACGTAACATTGAGAAGACGCAACTCATCTAATGTTTTTTGCTTGATGTGAACAAGCCGTTTTTAACGAAGAGCTGAATTTACACAGTTCTGTGAGGTGTGGTATATTATCTCTGAATCAATGAGATGCATGAGTTAACATCATACCATGTATTACATGGTGCATATTTGGGTCAGGTAACCGGAAGTAGAAGTTGCCCGAAAGTTGTGTGGTTGTGTCCTACGTATAATAGGTACCTCTCATGCATGTATCAAACATTTTGACAAATATCTCAATAAATGCTAAAATAACGTCTGAGGTATTGAGTACTGGGACACCAGTCTGTTGGAGAAATTTGAATGAAAATAGACATACAAAATCTCCGTTATTAAGCATGACAAAAAGTTGATAAATTTTCATGAAAAAAGTGACTTCTGGAACGGATAAACTGGGAGACGCATTGTACTACTTCTTGAGAACCGCATTCACCATTCTGCAGCCTGATTGCGACTTCCAACATTCCGTTAAGCTCATAACTAGTCAAATCAACAACGAAGACCGCATCATCTCTGAATATAAGGATGCCGGGCTCAAGAAGTTAGTTGACCGAATGAATACCAGGTTCTTGGATCGTTGTGAAGTTCTTGCTTTTCAAGTTAGGAATGATCAATTCGGCTACAATGTTGGGTTCTCCACATCTTTCAGAGTTTGCGAGAGGACGCAACTGAAGTATGTGAAACAAAAATTCCTGATTGTCAACACGTCAAAATTTAAATTAGATGGATACTTGGGTGACAGAATTCCGTGGGTAACTCACCAGATATGAGCTACGTGACCCTGTTGAGTATACGAAGAAGGTTCTGTAACCGGTTTCGTGACTTAGCTGTCACTGAAGAACATCGCAAAGAGACGATATCTTGTAAACTGTAGAAAGCCTCAAACCGAGATAGTTTTGCTTTCTCCTTGGTCGTAAAAATTACTCCGGGTACCGACATCCATGCAATCACCAGGCGATAAAATTGCCAGGATATATGAATGCATATAGCCTGCTGCAAAACTGAATTTTGGAGAACAAGTGTTTCACAATGAGAGATCTCCGATTCAAAGCCCATGAGACTGAATTCACATGCTTCATGCAAAATTTACTGATTAAAGGAAGCGGAGAAACTTCACGTACATCTGGATTTCTGCCAGATTTGTTGGAAATAAAAGACACGCATGACGGTTGTTGTACTTTCAGAGGGTGAGTTGTTGAACGACTGTAAGAAAAAAGTCTAAATTAATGAGCGGAATAGAAACCTGACCACTACATTTTCGAACATACGACAATCACAAGGCAACATAAGATAGGAAACAGCTGGCTAGCAAAATCATTCAGAGGTCGAGACTATCTTCATCATGTCGTAAAGATTCTGATGACGAAGTTGTTTGTTGTTCCGAACAATTGCGCCGAATCTTCGCTTGAAGTCAACTGATGATGAAACAGTACGTTTTTCCGGATCAGACGGGCCCGGTAGTTGAATAACCTTTTTCTGCTAATCAGACAGCTCTTTTGACGCTCTGATTCTGGAGCAGTACTCTTGGGATAAACATTTTCGGTAAGCACAGACGTTTTTCTCAAGGGATGTTGGGGTCGGTAGGGGTTGTCATATAGTTAAATGAAGCCTCTCTTGATATGCCGGTAGCGCACTCAGAACCGCTGTATTTTGCTCTACCTATCTGTGTAAGGTAGTGTTGCATCTTGTTCTTTAGCTCTACGTTGTACCTTTTCAACATGAGTGATGCCCTTCTTAAGGTAAGGACAGCAAGCTTGAATAGTTAACTAAAGATGAAAGTTCACTAGCGAGCTGAATATCAAAGTGAAACGGTCGGACTGAAACTGTCTAAACAACTTGACGGGTAATCCAAATACCAAATAAACTTTCTTGGTCAACAAAGTACTGTTGACAGACAGACTAATGTCATTTGAGATAACTGCGCAATTGACGTTTGTATGTAATGGTATCCAGTTCTCTTCCCCCACAGAAAGTAATCTGAGCAACTTGAATGACGCAGATCGATTACCCTATATTCGCCCGGGTTAAACGAAAGCTGAACTGCGTGATCAGCAAAGCAATGCGCTAAAATCAATCTGCAGCTTCTTGCCTTCTGTTATATCGTCTGCTCTACACCAACTGTTAACATCTTCAGCACACAAGAGCAACGGGAAATTGACAAGCTGTGAGATTTCGGGCGCAAACACAATAAAGTTCAAATGTCTTAGTATGGAACCCTGCGGCAAACCACTGGTCTCACAATATCAACCTAAAAGTGACTAAGTAAGTTTGATAGTGACGCGAAGATTTTGGAAGAAGTCAGTAAGCCATAGTAGCAGAGGATTTATCATACCGTAATTACGGTGCTGTCTGCAGAACATTGTTACCTGCTTAGGGACCATACGGTACTTATCGCGTGCCCTTTTACTTTCCACAAACCGATACGTGTTCGAAGATGATATATTCACTGTAATTTAGTAGATAATGTAGCTCCTACCTGAGCGTTTGCGTTGTACAGGTTGCCCGATCGGAACCTGCTGACTTTGGTAACACTGTCCACAATGAGCTGCTAGTAATCAAAGACTGACAGACACGCTAGTTTCTTTGGTCTGGACCATTCAGTTAGTTTGAGTGCGTAGTGGATATTTTTACCAAACCCATTTATTCCAATACATTGACTCCGCGGTCCTTGCGACCAAGAGGGACATTAGTTGGCCTTACGTGAGTTAACCTGAAGTTCTCGAACTTAAAATTGGACTAATAAAACGTTTGATATCTGCCTTTTGTCAACCACAGCGATCTCTTAATTTTCATTCTTATCGATTAATCTAAGGGCCTAGTTATCCCTTTACGGACTGTACAGTGACACTTGATGGATTATTCTGGATAATAACTGAGCACTAATAATTACGATTCTCTGCCGGGTTTCATCATTGCCGTTGTCAACTAGTGTAACATTTTTGATAAACCAGCAGCTACAATTCTCCTTAAGATTATACTCCAGGTGAGGAGTATGGGCTGAACCTTCCAGGTTTTAAGAGAATCAGACGTCATGTTGGTTTCACTCACTTCTAAGGGTTGATCTTTATGGTCGGTGGTGATTCTTTTTCCGCCTGTTTCTGTATAGTAGTATTCTATGTTCGAGTGGTTCAATTTTTAACTGATTTATCATACCACCTCTTAGAAACTTCAGTCTGTTTGTCAACAAATTGTTCCCGATAATACAATATCGTCCACGTATTCTGGTTAACTAGGAAGCTGCCAAAGTAATGCATGACTTGGGGGCAGCGGTTAATCTGGTTAAAGTGCGAAAGGATATGTAATCGAGGACTTTGGACATACCACTGTGTGAGAGCGAATTATCGCGGTCGGAGTTGACTGTGGATGATAGTTGTCACTTTTAATGTTGCTTCCGGTCAGCAGGGTCGTATGAAGGCGCCTTGTAACTACCGAACAAACACAAATCGGACGGAAATCAGACGGAATCAACAAGTTGGTGGTATCAGGTACGGATGTTGTACAAGTGATCTTCAGTTGCTGCGCAAGATATCCAGTAATCGACTGGAAATTGAAGAATACTCTCCGTGATTTTTCGCCGCAGTGAGCAACGTGGGTAGGTGTAAAGCAGCTGGTTCACGGAGCAGAGTACTTCAGGGAACAGACTGATGGCCTCA
This sequence comes from Paragonimus westermani, assembly GCA_008508345.1. NCBI lineage: Eukaryota > Metazoa > Platyhelminthes > Trematoda > Plagiorchiida > Troglotrematidae > Paragonimus > Paragonimus westermani. The sequence continues at coordinate 27,821 of QNGE01003563.1, forward strand.
TTCCCAGGGTTTACAGCGACAAGGTTTCCATCACCTGGAACCATGATTCATAAATGGCGACTGCCACTGATTTTCAGACCGTAAATGACAGTAGTTCAATAACCTGTAAATCCGGGAAGTCTCTGCTTATTTAAGCTAGAGCATCTATCCATCGACCGTCATCCATCGTTTGCTGCTGTATTTACTCTAAGTTACTTATAATGGTCTTGTATATGCCCGAGTTGGACTGCGTGTAAGTGATGACTATTGTTGAATCTCAACACTGTGATACAGTTGCTTTGATGATCTGTGTGTGGCGGTAATCTGCCTTTTTCAGACCGGGCTGCTGATCGACCTCAAGGTAAGGATAAGCCGGTCGTTGAACGATAATGATGCTGAAAATTAGCTGACGTGGGTCATTTTCATAGCATATTTGTGAATGATCTAGTGCTGTTGTCGTGAGTATAACAATCAGACCTGTTGTCTGGGTAATCCAGTCCTCAGTGAGTGGGTCAGTCATATATATCCAGAACCGCAGTCGTCGGAATTTCTGAGAGGGCATTTGAAGGAGTCGTAGTCGGTACAGCCATTAAGGATCGATGGCCCATACTGCTTCAACAACTGATGGGGAAATGTAAAAGAGTGCAGTGATATCTAAAATGGAGGACTCGTAGTTTTGTTCCTTGTATATTAGGCACGTTTGGTTTCTGGTCTGTTGACCAGGTTCTATGTTTCCTAATCACGTGCTGTTGATGGTTAAACGAGTGGACTGGTTTGCGGCCGGAACATAACAGTTTGATGACTTAGTAGGCTTGCCAGAGATGGGGAAGTTGAGGCCGATACCCGGTGAAATTTTACCGGTCGTGGCTCACCTTCAGATGGCGACGGCATTTTATGGACAAATAACTGATCTTTGTTTGGACCACTGTATGAGAGCGAAAGGTAATTACGCCGTTGGGAGCAGGGTCCCGAATTTTGAAGTATGTAATAGGGACAGTGTGCACATGGATAAAGTGCTTCGTTATTGTCACTCGGATGTCGTCCGTCAGTTCAAACAAGCGAGTGGCATTTACATTTGTATTTTCAGCCTGGAGCAAACGCGTTAAATCCATTCACAACTCGTCTTATCCTGTTCACCCTATAGTATCATTTCCCTAGTGGCTGAGCAGACTTTCTTCATGAGATCAGCTGGAAGTCGTATCCTTGTTGTTCTTGTGCATAGTAAGAAAATAGAGCAAAAACTTTGGATCATATTCGCAATTCGATAGTTTGGTATGACTACTCTCTACAGCTTTGTCAACATCAGATGAAGATTAAAACTAGCTGGTATCCAAACTAGCGGATGTCACCTACTGTCATCAGAACTACTAACGGAAGTGTTCACGTTTGCTTACACTCGACAGCTTTCAAAGTTTGGAGGAATTCGTACAGAAAAGGAGCTCAGTGTTTTCAAGTTTAGACGAAGGTTCAGGAGTTGGTTTGGTGAGTACAGAGACATCTGTGGAAAAAGCGTTTGAAATTTTCAATGACACCCAGAATTACCGCCGGATGATACACCAAATAGTACGCAGAAAATAGAAAAGATAAGTAGAAAAACACAACATGGTCTCTGTTAATTAGTTTAGGTCAGTAAAAATAGTAGATCAATACCAACAACCACAACATTCCACTGACTTAGTATGTTAGCGTGCAAAGCATCGCAGCACAAACGGGCCCGTTGGTGCACTGATCCGTTTCATCCGAGCAGGATGATTGCGGTCTGAGGTTTTGAACTTTGGAATGATGCAAACGATTTGGACGTTCAGAAAAAATGATTTCCATTTGATGCGGCTTACCCAACCACGACCAGTTAGCCTCACACCGGTTAATAGTATTAGGAAACTTGATTTAGACGAAGATAGTCACTCGTTACTCAACAGTCCACAGCATGAATTCGGTTAGATGAAGCGAGGATAAAGAATGAATTTAGCAAATTCATTTGTCAATGACTATGCCATGCTTACTTGGACATGGCGGCACAGTATGAACAACGTGTTCAAACAAGTCTTTGAGGCAGTTTTACCTGTGCGTGTGCACCTTTCCGTACGCCACTTTGTTTTGCATATTGTTTACGAAAATCAGCGCCGCTCAGAATACCTGTTTCGTTTTAGTGTTTGGATCAAATTCTACCACATAATCGAATGCATACAATCTAGGTTAGAATTTAGTTTGAGCCGATTGTTGTTCACTACGTGATTCCTCCCGACTAGCAAATTTCGAATCGTCCATTTGTACCATGTCGCTTAAACTGGCTCGTTGTCGTTACTCGCCTTGTAGACTTGAACCTTGCTTGAATGGCAGTCTTTTGATAGTACCGCTTTTTATTACCGTTCATTCTGTCTGCAGTTTTCCAGAGTGAAGAACACCTATGACACATGGATTTTGCCAAACTACATTTCTGTATAGTCAAAAGGAAACTGTATGACTAAAAGTGCCCATCTTCCTACGTTGCCTTACTTCAGACTAGACACTGTAAAGTTCCTTTCGGACGCTGAGTGTTGGGAAAGCTGAACGACTGACTAACACAATTTCTTGAAAAAAAATGGTCGGTTGATTTGTCCATAGAAGATAGATGGTATTGGTTTGAAGTAGAATCGCAACGGGTTTTTATGCGCGTAACATTGCTGGGATAACAATATCAGGGTTTTACCGTTCGGTGCTATCTAGGACGATGTCCGCTGATGTTAGACTTGAAAACGTACTCAAAACCATTATACTAATATCTATGTCAGACTGTTCCAGATCACGCAACATTAGATAACTGGCTAAAAATCCCTTGTTCCTTAATGCTGTCATGACAGTCGAACACAAAACCGATTGATAAAAAGACAAACTGAGTAGCCGCTGCTGTGTAAACTTTCTTGAAACAGATTTGTAGAATAATGTGTAACCTTCGAGTTTGGAACTTTAAATTCCTACAGGGAGTCAACCGGGTCTTGACTTCAAGTTTACACTCACTGGGGTGGAGTAACAAACGAATGTTTGAAAGACCTGTCGTCACCCTCATATGGTGAGTGGTACTCAACTACATGCATAATTCCTTCTGTTTTCCCACACAAACAAGACAGAGAAAGTAAAAACACACCACCATTCCCGAACAGAGGTGATCAATCACCTGTACGGCTCTTACACGTCAACAATAACGGCGCGGTCAGCTCATCGGATGTACACAAAATGTCACCCTCGATGCAATCTTACTGTGCCACGTCAAGGCGGTCTGCTTTTAGAAAGCTTACAGCATCTCCAGTTTTTGGTGCACTGCTAACTCTATATGATGTGAGTGCTTACTGCAAGCAATCATTTCTGGACAAATTGTTGGCATATTGTATGTGAGAAAATTTTGATCTGAGACAACTATTGACAAAAGTCAGCAAAATATGACACATTAGTGGATTACACATCCAATGAATCGACGTAATTCCAAACATTATTGTAATGGTAGTCGACCTAAAAACAGTTATTGACACATCGTATGGGTCAGTAATTTGAACGAACTACCGTTCCACATATGAGCTTCCGGCCTGACCGCTGTACAAAGGACGGAGATGCCCAGCTGACGCATTAGTCAAATAGCTCACCCCGATTGAAAACATAATCCTACCTCAACACCAAATGTATACGGGCAACTGTAGGTGGTGCAGTTTTGTTTGAAACCAACTCTTTATAGTATTGTTGCTTTTGATGATTGGCGCAGTTTTTTAACATAACTTTTGAAGCACAAACAACAAAAACACACTCGAACAGACAATGAGATCAGCACCTGATCTTAGTGTGTTGCCTTCTGAGTCATTGTGCTCATCTGAGAAGTACACAGGTAAAAACAGTGGGTGATGTGGGAAAGGTGTAACGATCCCACCCCATTCAGCACATATATATACATATATAAACCGGTTCTGGCGGCAAGTGCACATTTTAGTGTTTGCCAATTTCATTACCCATAAAACTGGTGGTGGTGTCTGAACCTTGTAGTAGAATCGGCAGATATCCAATCAGTGATTGACAGCCGAGTTTATAAACAAGTGTCAAACAATCTGAAACTGAGGCGTGATCGACTGAAACTTCATGTGAGCAGTCACAATAAAATGGTTTGTTAACCGCTGGACACACCTACAGTGTTGATAAATCTGTATAGTTTTGTATGTTATAACGAACTAGAAAGAGAGTTCGTGAGCTTTTTATGCCTAGATAAGATAAAATTGTCGTTCAAATCATCTTGCAGCCACAAACATTTTGATCACTAACAGAAATGAGAATAACATTAAATACCCCCTCGACCTAAATGACTTCATACGGAGGGCTGATCCTAACCTCGTTACTCAACTTATGTAAATTCATGGCACCTACAAACAGTACGCGAAAACCAGGTTTATTACAAATAATTACACCGCATGAATGTCGCTGTATCACTTACTTACCTCAAGTGGTCGCGAACAGCTGGTTAGCACAATGATTGTTGGTGAGTACGGTAGATAAATTTGGTTTAATTCCGTCCCCTGGGTGAGTTCATAGGTTGTTAGGAGGGAGAAAAAACTTCACTTGTGCGTTCCTACACTTGTGTTGCTCGATGAGACGTTGTGTTGCACGGTTTATAGGTATGAGGAAAATGTGAATGGAACTAAAGAGAAGATAAGTTCAATGAAGCTACCAGCTGCAACCAATTCAACAACGAACATTGAAACACACTGGGACAATATTCAGTCAGACAGACGCAGTAGTGACTTGTGAGACTAGGCCAGAGTAACAGTTAAGAACCTAGTGGTGAACTGTATTTCTCAACTATGTGCCGATCGAGTAATATTTCAATGCTCCAAACCGATTCAGCCGTGGCTGGAGAGTAGGGCAATGCGTTTCAATGTGAACAGTCGTTGAATGTTAAGCAGTTATGTCTGCGGAGTAACCTGCCTGTTCCATGATTCAGTTTCAACAAGTGTTCTCTTGAACAATTATCTTTCTTTAGAAGGACAAATGCTTACGGACGACCAGTGGTGTGGAATATTTCGTGAATAGGCGTGAACTCTCCCCCATAGTGCAACCACATCAGTGGGAATGCGATAAGTAAGCAATTCTCAAGGGTATGAATTTTTCCGAGCCCCATATTCCTCCTAGTAGCTCATTCCTAAACACGTTCAATGCGTGCAAAACCATTGATCAGATCAGAAAGATAGATCTGTGCGTTCTAAACCTGGTGTGAGCGCCCTCATCAAGGCGGTCCACCTGTTCATCCATATCCGCGGCCAGAACAAGAATCTGAGAGCCGCGTGTCGACCGGAGGAGAGTGGCCAGATCCGAATAAATGACGACCTTGACGCCGACCTCACAACAGTCAGTAGGGACGTAAGCACACACAATGAATCGATTTCTGAGAGTCTCGTATCTGAAGCTAGCCTTAACAGAACCTGTCAAGCGGGCAGCACAAAGTCCACCGTTAGCAAGAATCCAATCTACCAATGTGACTGCGGCCGTCATGCTGAGTACTATACCTACTCCAGCCTGACCCGTAGCGACGGCCGTGGAATCACCAGAAGCGTAAAACCAATATCCAGTAGACAGTGTGGGTGCTGTTAGTTTCGTACTTTGACTGCTGTCCCAGATTCTAGTCTCTGAAATGCAGCAGACATCCACATTAAACCAATCTAACGGCCGTGCGAGAGCGGTCTGCTGACCGATCTGTTTGAGCGTGCGAACGTTGAACGCGCCTATGCTAATTCACATTCTTGGTCTAAGCAAGGGACGAGGGAGACCTGGAGCTGAATTGTGTGCGGTTCGACTTACCGTCACAGTGTAACTGTGATTAGCCATGTCCATTTTGAGAATTGCGGAGCAACCATCAGATATGTTGTTTGGGATGTACCTAAGAGCTAAATGTGATAGGACAGTGGTGGAAGGGTCTGGAGTAGCATGTTTCTGCCTATCCAGCCTGCTGTATGCAGCAGATAGGTCGACCCGGTTTATACTGTCAGAGAGCCGATGCAGTATGGAATTACTGGTGTTGTGATAATTCATGGTTGTATGTGGGCTGAGATACTGCCAGGAAGCCCAGAGCTGGACGGGAGAACGATTATACTTCTCACCCAAATTCTTTGGTTTGAAAGGCTGTACCGCAAGGCAGCGTGCGAGTGGCAGTGTGACAGAACTGGTACTTTCTGTGGAAAAAGATGCCAACCTTCTTCCAACCGTTAACCTGGAGGACCAGTAGGATGTGGTTTGTCACATCTCTACCTATTGGCTTGTCAAGCAAGCGTGACTCTGTTGAGTTGATCACCGCACCGTCCAGTTTAACCCAACAGGCAATCGAGATGCACAAGCCGTCAAACTGCCTCAAGTTCCACTGCCGTTGTTACTGCTCCTCTGGTGACACAAAGCTACTTATCACTATGCAAACAAGAACGAGGAGGCATAATGGCGGGCAATTCATCGAGGTCCATTCTCGTTGTGGTATTCAAACCATCACTCCATGAGTTGTGAAGAGCGAACGCAGCCAGCCGATGATTACCGTAATTTACTTATGTTAGGTTTTCCAGTGTCTGCCTCGAAACTCATTTGATCCAAGCATGGCATTCGCAAGAAGCGTTATTTTGTCTGTCGAAAAGTACATGACTTGATCAGCATCATCCGTAGAAACTTGAAAATGAAAAGGGCGTGCTCACATGACGCTCACATGAGCATCATAGCTTCATGTTTACTTCACCTTGTACACGCAACTGACAGAAACAGCTGAATATCGGATGATGAATTAGGTCCGCCTGAGTGGCAGTGTGACAGAACTGGAACTTTCTGTGGATAAAGATTGCAGGTTTGCGATGGAATCAAAGCAGCCGGCTGATGGCGGACGACTGTTGAAGCTTTGCGCTGAGCACAAGCTGATGTTAACCAGCACTAGTTTTACACATCGTGCACGTCACTGCTATATTTGGCGCTCGCCTTCTTCGATTCAGAAGTGGTCTCAGATTGACCACATAGCTGTCAGTTATGGGTGGCGGAGTTCGACTCAGAACGGTCGTTCTTATTGGAGTACGCACTTGGATTCAGATCGTGCGTTGATACGTTACTGTTTCCTTCTTACTTATGCTGGGCAACGACACCACTGGTAGAAACGACTGGCTGTTGAGAAACTGGCTGCAGCGTCGGTGAAGCAAAATTATCAAACTTGTTTAGAAAGTGCTCAGAGAAGTTCTCACTCCAACGACCCTGACAGATTTTGGACCGATATCTCACGGGCCATTCGGGAAGCAGGTGCTATATCACGCGGCACGAGAGTACGTGGGTTGAACAGACATTGGATCTCAGAGAAATTCCCGGATTTGTCAGAAGCCAAACGAAACATTCCTCCCGGTAGTCCACATAACAATTCTGAGTGAGATGTGCGTAGGAAACTGAAACATAGCATAAAGGCTGACCGTGAGTCTTGGTTGGTGGAAAGTGTTAGGCAACTCGAAGCCGCTTTTGCTTCAGAGAACACCGGCAAGCTGGTTGAGCTGATCTCTGTCACCGGTCCCAGACGAACATCTGTCAGTGAAGCTATCAGCAAGACAGACGGCACACTCATCTACAGTAAGTCCAGAGGGTTAGAGCGGTGGACGGAACACAATGAAGGTTGATTCGGCTGACTTGCTGCCTCCAATGTGTTGCCACCACAAATTAGTAATGTAACACCCTGATCGGTAAAGTTCCAATCACCCACTGAGACTGAGGCCCGCAATTGCATTCTGGCTCTCAAACGTAATAGGACTGCTGGTCCAAATGAACTCGTGCCGGCACTTTTCAAAGAAGGTAGGGAGGCGGTAGTAGAAGCGCTGACTCAGTTGTTTCAACTTGCGTGGACGACGGAGAACATCCCTCCATGCCGTTGTCACTCGATAATCGTTCCCATATTCAACAAAGGTTTCACGGGCTTATGCGAAAATCATAGGAGAATCAGTTCGACCTCAGTCGTTTCTAGGGTTCCGGCATTCAGTGTACTTTGCCGACTCACTCCAGTGCGGGAGGCGAACATTGTGTACGAACAGGCAGGGTTCCACCGAGGGCGATGATGTACAGATCACATTGTTGCCACTCGTCAAATTCTGCAACAGCGTCATATGCACCGTCGGTGAACAGTCGTCGTATTTCTCGATTATAAAGGTGAGTTCGATTCGGTGGATCAGACCACATTCTTAGAGTCGCTTGAACGCAGGGAGGTGCCGACAAAGTATGTGATCATGGTGGCGGTGCTTTAGTCCCATACCTCAGCTCAGGTTAGGGTTCACGGTGAACTGTCTGAGAGGTTCAGCACCAGGAGCGACGTACGTCAAGACTGTTCGTTTTCGCCATTCCTGATTAATTTCGTCATAGACGAAATAATGGAGGATTGTCCGCAACACACAAAATGCCGGCCTGGACCTGTGATCTGGTGAAAGACTGACTGATCTCGACGATGCTGACGACAAGGAGTCGCTATTTGACAACTTTCAGACAACACAAACAACGCTAGGCGCTATTTCGCGTTCCGCTAGGTACTTCGGAAGGCGCTTTGCAGCCTCAATTTGCAAAGTGTTTCCGCAACGCTGCTGTGGTGATGTAGATTTGATGTTAAATAATGAAGCCGTGGATATTGTTGACCGGTTTGTATACCTGGGAAGTTGCATCAGCAGTGGTGGTGGAGGTGTAGTGGGTGAGACGGAAGCGCCTATCTCCAAGGTTAGGACATTGTTCGCCAATCTGGAGCACCTATGGCGACAGAGAGCTATCTCTCCGAAACTCAAGGGTCACGTATATCGGTCAACAGTGAGGTGTGTAGTACTTCACCGCAGCGAAACTTGGCCGTTTAGGATGGAAGGCGTAAACCGTCTTCAGGTGTTCGACCACCGATGTCTCTGTTCAATCGTTCGAATCGGGTGGTACCAGTGAGTGGGGAACGATGAGGTTAGGAATGGGGTGTTTGGCACTGATTGTCAAGCGAGTTTGGTTCACTTGTTACATTTGCACAGAATTAGATGGTTGGTTCGTATGTTAAAGAGGCCGACTAGTCGCCTATCGACTCATGGAGTCGTTCACGAAGATTTGCTCACTGCAGATCGGGTTCGTCTCCTGTGCTGTGGCTCTCACGATTCACCGAGTCGGTGGCTGGAGACTTTAGGTGATATGACAGCTAGCCGAGCTCAGTGGTGTGAATGTTGCCGTTGTTTCGGCGAGTTATCTGTGAAATGAGTGCCTTTAATGACGTGTGGCAGTGGAAGTGTTGCTGATGACGCCACACTACCTTTCAGAGCTCGATTGTTTGTTTGCAAGATGTAGGGTCCTTGATTTCGGATATTTGGATGGAGCGTAGCTAGTTTTTAGCGGTGAAGTCCCTTCCTGTCCCCTTCTATTTTCCTCTCTCTTCTCATACTTCCTCACGTTCGCGTGATAGCTGAGCATCCGTGTGAACCCCAACTATATTTCTGTCTGTGATGATGATGATAATGATGACGATAGTGTTGGATGGAGCAGATTGCGAATAATGCCGTCTTTTTATATCGGTGTCGTGTAAAGTACTCTTGGTTGGATAAACCATCCCTAAATTAACTCAGCTGATTGAACGTAACAGTGAAAATATCGCGTATTTTGTCTCACAAATGTCATTTTACTGTGAACATCAAACGTTTGTTTTTCCGAAGATTTCGTGCACCTTGATAGTGAATTCATGAATGAAGGTGAAGGACTATGGGGCAGTGTATCCGTTTGCTTCTGCCATTGATAATCTGGATTTTGTCCTTCTTTTCATGTCTGCGTACTTTCAGTCGCAACCACTGATCCATCGCTCTCAAACATGATGCTGAGAAACCCGTCAGTATCCACTCATGATTTCACATGTTCGTATTCAGTAAATGGTCCATAGACCTGATTGTTCCAGACCGGTAAACAGGCAAACTGGCTATCTCGTTGACCGGACCAAGATTTTCCACGCATGTTAAAACTTCCCCTTATGAGGTTCGAGTTTTTATTTATTATTTTTCCTGATGAAATGCAGCTCTGACTATACGCACCTTACTTTATGACAGTATCACTTTCCAGGTACTTTCCAATGTGGTCTCTCACTTATTCCAGTCAACTCGATATGAATTAGGGCGGAAGTTGTCAAGTGATCTGTACCCTTCACTTTGAGTTAATTTTGTGAAATTAGTTACCATATGGATAGGTTAATAGCCGTTATACTCATCTTCACTCCTCAGAATGAAAGTGTTCCACAGTTGACTCAAACCAGTGTTTGCAATAATAATGTTTCCATCACGAAAAGATCTTTCTGTCGAATTATGATGATAATGATGATGATGATTACAACATTCAGCACAGTATGTATGGCAAAATGTCAGACTGTACCTTAGGTGACAATTAATAGCAAGTTGTTTTCCATGGACCATTGTTTTAGATATTCCAGATCGTTTTGTAAAGTCACACAGTCTTCTAGGTACTCTGGAGCTCGCTTGAGCTTTGCATCATCAGCGTTTTTCCAGGTCGTTCCTGAACGAAGGAAATGAATAACAATGTGGCACTAAGATCGATCGTTGCGGAACACCGTTGGTTTCAGGAAACCATTGTGACCGCTATCATTGACTCTGAACCTAAGTACAATCAAAAAACCCTAGAGCCAATTGAATAAGTGCTCACCAAGTCAGTAACTATTGAACTTCCTTAGCAAGATGGACCTTTCCAAAGGCTTTGGAAAATTCAGGGTAAACCGCATCTGTGGTCAGTGCCGCTTTCGTCCCAACTTCACAAGCACTCAGAAGGTTCGGAATACGTGAGTATTTCCTACGAAAGCCATGTTGCCCGTTGGTGATAAGTCGGAGATCTTCAACCCTGGCTTGGAGCGAATGACCATGTAAGCTGTCCACCAATCTGGAAACCATTGCGATCAGTACTACTGAACAGTAGTGGATAGTTATTCAGTACTGACTCATCTGACAACGGCAAACTATCTTTTAATCTGTCTTATTCACGCGTGCTCTCACTGGACAGATTAGTGTCCTTCCGGATAACACTATTGGTTAATGATGTATTTTAGCAGACGTTTGGCTTTAAAGTGGCATCATCGAGTGAAGCTTTCCAATCAGTCACTTTAATGCTGAACATCCACAGCCGTCAACACTGGTGGTCACGCTATCACTTCCACTGCAGTATAAAACTATTGTAGGTTTGTACCAGCATACGAGTAAATATGTGCACCTTGATGATATGCTGCATGCAGGACAACGGAATTCTTCTGCCTCTTTCAATATTTTGTACAAGATCGTTCATACAACCAGATCCAGATGACACAGCGTTCCTACTGAGCAAGACTTCTGTTTTTCACCCTATCATGACTTCTTTACGGTTTGAAACATAATCCGCTTGCCAGTTTGTCATCATCGTTTGCCAGTATTCCTGCTGAATAAGATTTGTGAAAAAATGGTTGGCTGTAACTCAGTAAACAAACTTTATCGAATAGTCTTTCCTCGAGCGAAACATCGGTTTTATTCCCAAAGACTGGTCTTTTTACTGGTGCGGGTGTTGTACGCCTAAATATGGCAAACTATTGTGCACATTTTCTCAACTTATCTACCGACATGTCTTACTTATTTATTTCGGAGCAAATGTGGCCAGTAGTGACACAAGTTGCTCACCAGTCTTGTGGCAAAAGTTAGGATTGTAGACGGTCCAATCGTTTGCAGAGACCACTTCCCGAGCATTTTGTATTTGAGTGAGCTGGTCACCCTGCCTTCGTCTGTTACGAACGAATTCAGCGTCACAGCAGAAGTGTTCCTAGCCCCCATAAGACCAGGTTTGACGCACAACTGGCCGGAAACCCTGTCGTTAAAAAGTTTACCTCGAGAACCGATCAACAGAATGGCATGGACCTCACGGTCCAAAAATGATGTGGACTGATTGAAATCTCCATTCCCTGAAAACAACTCCAAAGTATTCAGAAAATAACTTGATAATGTGGAGTGTGGATTCATCCACGAAACAAAAGGACAATGAATACTTTTAACCAGCGGTAGCAATACAAACGCTCATCGTGAATGTTTCGATCACTGCACAACCGCCAAGACAAGCGCCACTTGCGATCGAAAAACCAGTCAACAAGCATTACATACTACTTCTTGTTAGATTAGATCGCTTCGCCCTGTGACTGGATGGAGGTACACACCAATGTAATCTCCATAAACACATGACCTCATGTACCACTTTATCAATCCTTGTCTTGACTGTCCTTTCAGTGGCCGGCCTGTCGACAGTGCAATGATTTACACACTAATGCAGATCCAAGCGAACTAGCTACTTTCTTCAGGGCCAGTCACGATTAAGGTAGCTCAAAAACGCACTTTTATTCGTCATAACGGCGTTAGCCTATCACGGTCGCAATCCAGGCCATATGCACGTTGATCAAAAGTGGACGGGAAAATTTTCAGCACAACCACCACGGATTAAGAGTGCACACGGCAATACGCGAGCAAAACGAATCGATATGGTCGTTTAACGCTGCAAACCTAGCCCAGGTCAAACACGAGAAAGAGCGTGATCACGTGTTCTTCAAGTACGTGCGATCTTTTTTCAGCATTGATTACGATAATGGCGTTTACTGACTATCAATCATTTTTCGGATTACCGATTTCCACGCGTTCTTCACGCCCGCTACTCCCGCACCAGACAGCACCACATCCAGCGTACAGTTTAATAAGTAACGAATAATCCAAGCAGTACGAATACAAACTGAGTAGCAGTTTACTTTATGAGAGGACCTCAGTTCCCTTGTGTAGTTATGTAGGTAAACTTAAATATCCAGTACTGGGTGCAAGGCTTTTGTGGTAAGTTGTCGTAGCTCCATGCACCCAGGACGTAATCCATATAGACCAAATCACTCTTTCGTGTTTACCACCTAGCAGTTCATATACGGAATAAATCACATTATCGTGTGCTGTGGTGATGTCCATCTGACAAATGAATCGTGCGTCATTGGGTGACTACACTAATTCCGCTGAAATTACAACCTGTTAGTTCGCCCTCCGCATCCCAACCGGTTACTTCTGGCGCTTAGTTCGCTGAATTCCATGGAATCACGATGATCCAATTGGAATACCAACAGAATGGGTGAGCGGTATTCACTGGGGGGGCACCTCATCCACCAGGGATCAAACGATAATAAAGATAACGCATTGCCTTACTCAATCTGCATTAAAAGTCCTACTTAGCTAAGATTCAACTAAAGGTGTTAGAGGTACAACTTTAGGCGGTACTTTCTTCAAGCCAACCCGAATCAGCTAATCGGTACGGATCGCCTTGGTCCACTTTTCTCCGACAGCGTGCGACCTCACTGTGATTCCATGGGATGAATACCTTTGACGACGTCGCATACTTGTTTGCTACAGTAACAACGGTGATCGATCTCGCAACAAAAGCATTGGACCCCATGTGACATCCATCCGAGTTGGACTAATTTTTCTAGAGTTTGAAGAGTTATGTGCCCTATATCGGCAATAAAACATGACAGTGCAGATTTATATCACTCGAATGAGTAAATTACAGTGGTTTGCAGTTAACGTGGTCAACAGGACTTGTTTATGTTAAGACGTTAGTTGATCTCAAACTATTTTTTAATATTACTAATTTTCCTGTCTCCGTGCTGCATATATTCATCCATTTCACTCATGAACTATCATGGGAATAATGAGTGCTGCATGTTATATAGTCTTTGCTTTGAAAACATTTGTTTTCAGTCTCTTACCACACAACTTATAACTCTCGCCTGATTTCGTTCGGTATTTGTCATTTCGTTATCTGTGCGTTTTGAAGTGTGCTACTGAGAGTATAGGTGATTACTTCGGAGCGCAGACGACAATCGTCCTCATTTTCGTTTGTTACACTACTGCAAGGCTACCCACGCCATAACATCCTGGGTTGTTTAATGTCTACCGTGCTCTCTTTAGTCACCTAGTTTTTTTACTGGAATATATAAACGTTCAATTGTGCAACCAGATTGTTGAACATTTTGGTCGTTTTTTAAATGTTGTTCTTGATATGAATAGTAAATTTCTAACACCATTTCACACACTTCCTAACTGACATTTTGATAAACTATGATATCTCAGTCTCGAACGCATTGTATTCATGGTAGTGAGGAGATCATACAACAAAACCACAACATACGATAATGTTTGTAGATATTTTTCCCTGATAGCATATGATTATGTTCTCAGCTGCAAAATATGTTTTTTCACTATCTACCAAATACACTATCTCAGACAACCCAAGCCTTCAGCTCCTATCCGATCCTGATTCGCCCAACGGTCTGGACCAATTATTATCTGAGTTTAGGTGCAACCAATCAACAGCTTAGGCTAGAAAAAACAATGCCCAGTATGCATTTCATTTGGTGACTTTCCTACACTGCTTTCCGATACAAATGTGTGTAATCCAGTCAACTACTGAGTCTCCCCTAAAGTGGTCAAGTACATGACGTAACTGACCCTTCATACATGCAATCTTTTCCTTCATACTCCTGGGCATGCCAAAAGAAATTCAAACCTACATCCCATTTGAAGAGGAAGAACTGAAAGTGGTGCACTTTGCTGACCTCAAATCCCCGGATTTAGTAAACACGCCTCGGGCAAACAGTAAAATCGTGGACAGTTGGGCACCTGACTTCAGAGGTACAGTCACTTCGAACCGATTGAGCAGTCCTGATCTACCCAGACATGTTAGACAAAGGAGAGAAAGTCCGTCAAATTTTCGAATCCTTTCCTACCCAATACGAGGTTCCTCTGAACAAACGGATTTCGAGCGAAGACGGACAAGGACCATAGCCAACCCCTTATTCACAGCCCCAAAATCAGTCACTCTAGTATCACCACTACCGGTTGTATCCCAATGCTCACATTCTGTGCCCTTGCGAGAGAATGCTATTAACGATCCTAGAAAAATGTTGCCTCAGAGTGCCTATCCAGTTCGTCGTAGTCGATCGTTCAATCCCATGGATCTTCGTACCAACTACTGGATGCCAATTGCACCCGATGCACCAGCACTGCCACCACGAGTTAAGCGCAATGTTATACGCTCACCCTCCGATTCACGTCTTATGCATCATTCCGTAAGTGTTTTTTATGAATGATTAAGTGTTTCTTCTCTTCTGTCTCTTTTGCTCGTCCTTAAAGCTCCCCGGTTTCAATGACAATGGATTGGGAAGGCCGGAAGAATCAGTCAGTGAATTTTGGCATCCATTTGGCAATCAAAGCACTGTATTCGAGCAAAATATGATCAGTCCGTTACTAGTCAAAAATTCATCGTCGGAAACCCAAAAGCCAATCATTTCGTTGGTTAATAACGTCTCCAACCAACTGATGACAACTGAAGCTTCGAGAGCTCAAGCATCGTTGAATGGGTATGCAAATCAGCATCCTCCACATGGCAGTGAGACACCAATTCCTATGCACATGTATCCACATAATCATCCGAAGGGGACCAGCGCGGTGACCGAAGGCAAATTCCCGCTGTCAGACGAAAAGCTCGGTGCACAAAGTAGTCATGCTGTTATCATTCCTTCAAGAGGATTTACCGGTATTCACAAACCCGCTCACTCTACACTCGTTGTAAGCCCTTTTTAATCATACTATTTTGTAAGGACTAGTGGGAGTAAAGTTTGTGGGCCTAAGGAAGTAGCCAGAAGATTATGCAGCGTGACCTTCCCACGTACAGTTTTCGAAGCAGTGCGCCAATTGTAGTTGGAGTAGAAATTAAACAAAACGAGCAAATTGCCACAAAATATCCACATGATTTTTCAGTAGCAAGTTAATCTGTCCGTTTGCGTTTGTGAGTGTGTAACCAGTGAACACAGTTATTTTAAGAATTATTCAGCAGTAAAACGTTTACTAAATCATAAATTTGCCACTTAGTAAAAAATGAAGACAGCGGCGCTACATTAACAGTTGACCATGCGATTGTTTAGATGCTTGATTTGTTTGTGCTTGTTGCCAAAATAACCCACAATATGAAAAAGAACGTCTGCTCCGTGAACACAAATGTGTGCGAACAAGAATGTAGAGGGTAGTCCGGTACTGTTTTGATGCATATATTTGGGAAATTCTGTTGGGTTGGTACGCTGACAGGCCTGAAAACCTGCACTTCATAGAAGATCAAGCGTTCGGAAACCGCA
>QNGE01003563.1:46927-81043 GCA_008508345.1 Paragonimus westermani
CCAAAGAATTTGGGTGAGAAGTATAATCGTTCTCCCGTCCAGCTCTGGGCTTCCTGGCAGTATCTCAGCCCACATACAACCATGAATTATCACAACACCAGTAATTCCATACTGCATCGGCTCTCTGACAGTATAAACCGGGTCGACCTATCTGCTGCATACAGCAGGCTGGATAGGCAGAAACATGCTACTCCAGACCCTTCCACCACTGTCCTATCACATTTAGCTCTTAGGTACATCCCAAACAACATATCTGATGGTTGCTCCGCAATTCTCAAAATGGACATGGCTAATCACAGTTACACTGTGACGGTAAGTCGAACCGCACACAATTCAGCTCCAGGTCTCCCTCGTCCCTTGCTTAGACCAAGAATGTGAATTAGCATAGGCGCGTTCAACGTTCGCACGCTCAAACAGATCGGTCAGCAGACCGCTCTCGCACGGACGTTAGATGGGTTTAATGTGGATGTCTGCTGCATTTCAGAGACTAGAATCTGGGACAGCAGTCAAAGTACGAAACTAACAGCACCCACACTGTCTACTGGATATTGGTTCTACGCTTCTGGTGATTCCACGGCCGTCGCTACGGGTCAGGCTGGAGTAGGTATAGTACTCAGCATGACGGCCGCAGTCACATTGGTAGATTGGATTCTTACTAACGGTGGACTTTGTGCTGCCCGCTTGACAGGTTCTGTTAAGGCTAGCTTCAGATACGAGACTCTCAGAAATCGATTCATTGTGTGTGCTTACGTCCCTACTGACTGTTGTGAGGTCGGCGTCAAGGTCGTCATTTATTCGGATCTGGCCACTCTCCTCCGGTCGACACGTGGCTCTCAAATTCTTGTTCTGGCCGCGGATATGGATGAACAGGTGACCCGCCTTGATGAGGGCGCTCACACTAGGTGTAGAACGCACAGATCTATCTTTCTGATTTGATCAATGGTTTTGCACGCATTGAACGTGTTTAGGAATGGGCTACTTGGAGGAATATGGGGCTCGGAAAAATTCATACCCTTGAGAATTGCTTACTTATCGCATTCCCACTGATGTGGTTGCACTATGAGGGAGAGTTAACGCCTATTCACGAAATATTCCACACCACTGGTCGTCCATAAGCATTTGTCCTTCTAAAGAAAGATAATTGTTCAAGAGAACACTTGTTGAAACTGAATCATGGAACAGGCAGGTTACTCCGCAGACATAACTGCTTAACATTCAACGACTGTTCACATTGAAACGCATTGCCCTACTCTCCAGCCACGGCTGAATCGGTTTGGAGCATTGAAATATTACTCGATCGGCACATAGTTGAGAAATACAGTTCATCACTAGGTTCTTAACTGTTACTCTGGCCTAGTCTCACAAGTCACTACTGCGTCTGTCTGACTGAATATTGTCCCAGTGTGTTTCAATGTTCGTTGTTGAATTGGTTGCAGCTGTTAGCTTCATTGAACTTATCTTCTCTTTAGTTCCATTCACATTTTCCTCATACCTATAAACCGTGCAACACAACGTCTCATCGAGCAACACAAGTGTAGGAACGCACAAGTGAAGTTTTTTCTCCCTCCTAACAACCTATGAACTCACCCAGGGGACGGAATTAAACCAAATTTATCTACCGTACTCACCAACAATCATTGTGCTACCCAGCTGTTCGCGACCACTTGAGGTAAGTGATACAGCGACATTCATGCGGTGTAATTATTTGTAATAAACCTGGTTTTCGCGTACTGTTTGTAGGTGCCATGAATTTACATAAGTTGAGTAACGAGGTTAGGATCAGCCCTCCGTATGAAGTCATTTAGGTCGAGGGGGTATTTAATGTTATTCTCATTTCTGTTAGTGATCAAAATGTTTGTGGCTGCAAGATGATTTGAACGACAGTTTTATCTTATCTAGGCATACAAAGCTCACGAACTCTCTTTCCAGTTCGTTATAACATACAAAAATATATAGATTTATCAACACTGTATGTGTGTCCAGCGGTTAACAAACCATTTTATTGTGACTGCTCACATGAAGTTTCAGTAGATCACGCCACAGTTTCAGATTGTTCGGCACTTGTTTATAAACTGGGCTGTCAATCACTGATTGGATATCTGCCGATTTTACTACAAGGTTCAGACACCACCACCAGTTTTATGGGTAATGAAATTGGCAAACACTAAAATGTGCACTTGTCGCCAGAACCGGTTTTTATATATATGCTGAATGGGTGGGATCGTCACACCTTTCCCACATCACCCATTGTTTTTACCTGTGTACTTCTCAGATGAGCACAATGACTCAGAAGGCAACACACTAAGATCAGGTGCTGATCTCATTGTCTGTTCGAGTGTGTTTTTGTTGTTTGTGCTTAAAAAGTTATGTTAAAAAACTACGCCAATCATCAGAAGCAACAATACTATAAAGAGTTGGTTCCAAACAAAACTGCACCACCTACAGTTGCCCGTATACATTTGGTGTTGAGGTAGGATTATGTTTTCAATCGGGGTGAGCTATTTGACTAATGCGTCAGCTGGGCATCTCCGTCCTTTGTACAGCGGTCAGGCCGGAAGCTCATATGTGGGACGGTAGTTCGTTCAAATTACTGACCCATACGATGTGTCAATAACTGTTTTTAGGTCGACTACCATTACAATAATGTTTGGAATTACGTCGATTCATTGGATGTGTAATCCACTAATGTGTCATATTTTGCTGACTTTTGTCAATAGTTGTCTCAGATCAAAATTTTCTCACATACAATATGCCAACAATTTGTCCAGAAATGATTGCTTGCAGTAAGCACTCACATCATATAGAGTTAGCAGTGCACCAAAAACTGGAGATGCTGTAAGCTTTTTAAAAGCGGACCGCCTTGACGTGGCACAGTAAGATTGCATCGAGGGTGACATTTTGTGTACATCCGATGAGCTGACCGCGCCGTTATTGTTGACGTGTAAGAGCCGTACAGGTGATTGATCACCTCTGTTCGGGAATGGTGGTGTGTTTTTACTTTCTCTGTCTTGTTTGTGTGGGAAAACAGAAGGAATTATGCATGTAGTTGAGTACCACTCACCATATGAGGGTGACGACAGGTCTTTCAAACATTCGTTTGTTACTCCACCCCAGTGAGTGTAAACTTGAAGTCAAGACCCGGTTGACTCCCTGTAGGAATTTAAAGTTCCAAACTCGAAGGTTACACATTATTCTACAAATCTGTTTCAAGAAAGTTTACACAGCAGCGGCTACTCAGTTTGTCTTTTTATCAATCGGTTTTGTGTTCGACTGTCATGACAGCATTAAGGAACAAGGGATTTTTAGCCAGTTATCTAATGTTGCGTGATCTGGAACAGTCTGACATAGATATTAGTATAATGGTTTTGAGTACGTTTTCAAGTCTAACATCAGCGGACATCGTCCTAGATAGCACCGAACGGTAAAACCCTGATATTGTTATCCCAGCAATGTTACGCGCATAAAAACCCGTTGCGATTCTACTTCAAACCAATACCATCTATCTTCTATGGACAAATCAACCGACCATTTTTTTTCAAGAAATTGTGTTAGTCAGTCGTTCAGCTTTCCCAACACTCAGCGTCCGAAAGGAACTTTACAGTGTCTAGTCTGAAGTAAGGCAACGTAGGAAGATGGGCACTTTTAGTCATACAGTTTCCTTTTGACTATACAGAAATGTAGTTTGGCAAAATCCATGTGTCATAGGTGTTCTTCACTCTGGAAAACTGCAGACAGAATGAACGGTAATAAAAAGCGGTACTATCAAAAGACTGCCATTCAAGCAAGGTTCAAGTCTACAAGGCGAGTAACGACAACGAGCCAGTTTAAGCGACATGGTACAAATGGACGATTCGAAATTTGCTAGTCGGGAGGAATCACGTAGTGAACAACAATCGGCTCAAACTAAATTCTAACCTAGATTGTATGCATTCGATTATGTGGTAGAATTTGATCCAAACACTAAAACGAAACAGGTATTCTGAGCGGCGCTGATTTTCGTAAACAATATGCAAAACAAAGTGGCGTACGGAAAGGTGCACACGCACAGGTAAAACTGCCTCAAAGACTTGTTTGAACACGTTGTTCATACTGTGCCGCCATGTCCAAGTAAGCATGGCATAGTCATTGACAAATGAATTTGCTAAATTCATTCTTTATCCTCGCTTCATCTAACCGAATTCATGCTGTGGACTGTTGAGTAACGAGTGACTATCTTCGTCTAAATCAAGTTTCCTAATACTATTAACCGGTGTGAGGCTAACTGGTCGTGGTTGGGTAAGCCGCATCAAATGGAAATCATTTTTTCTGAACGTCCAAATCGTTTGCATCATTCCAAAGTTCAAAACCTCAGACCGCAATCATCCTGCTCGGATGAAACGGATCAGTGCACCAACGGGCCCGTTTGTGCTGCGATGCTTTGCACGCTAACATACTAAGTCAGTGGAATGTTGTGGTTGTTGGTATTGATCTACTATTTTTACTGACCTAAACTAATTAACAGAGACCATGTTGTGTTTTTCTACTTATCTTTTCTATTTTCTGCGTACTATTTGGTGTATCATCCGGCGGTAATTCTGGGTGTCATTGAAAATTTCAAACGCTTTTTCCACAGATGTCTCTGTACTCACCAAACCAACTCCTGAACCTTCGTCTAAACTTGAAAACACTGAGCTCCTTTTCTGTACGAATTCCTCCAAACTTTGAAAGCTGTCGAGTGTAAGCAAACGTGAACACTTCCGTTAGTAGTTCTGATGACAGTAGGTGACATCCGCTAGTTTGGATACCAGCTAGTTTTAATCTTCATCTGATGTTGACAAAGCTGTAGAGAGTAGTCATACCAAACTATCGAATTGCGAATATGATCCAAAGTTTTTGCTCTATTTTCTTACTATGCACAAGAACAACAAGGATACGACTTCCAGCTGATCTCATGAAGAAAGTCTGCTCAGCCACTAGGGAAATGATACTATAGGGTGAACAGGATAAGACGAGTTGTGAATGGATTTAACGCGTTTGCTCCAGGCTGAAAATACAAATGTAAATGCCACTCGCTTGTTTGAACTGACGGACGACATCCGAGTGACAATAACGAAGCACTTTATCCATGTGCACACTGTCCCTATTACATACTTCAAAATTCGGGACCCTGCTCCCAACGGCGTAATTACCTTTCGCTCTCATACAGTGGTCCAAACAAAGATCAGTTATTTGTCCATAAAATGCCGTCGCCATCTGAAGGTGAGCCACGACCGGTAAAATTTCACCGGGTATCGGCCTCAACTTCCCCATCTCTGGCAAGCCTACTAAGTCATCAAACTGTTATGTTCCGGCCGCAAACCAGTCCACTCGTTTAACCATCAACAGCACGTGATTAGGAAACATAGAACCTGGTCAACAGACCAGAAACCAAACGTGCCTAATATACAAGGAACAAAACTACGAGTCCTCCATTTTAGATATCACTGCACTCTTTTACATTTCCCCATCAGTTGTTGAAGCAGTATGGGCCATCGATCCTTAATGGCTGTACCGACTACGACTCCTTCAAATGCCCTCTCAGAAATTCCGACGACTGCGGTTCTGGATATATATGACTGACCCACTCACTGAGGACTGGATTACCCAGACAACAGGTCTGATTGTTATACTCACGACAACAGCACTAGATCATTCACAAATATGCTATGAAAATGACCCACGTCAGCTAATTTTCAGCATCATTATCGTTCAACGACCGGCTTATCCTTACCTTGAGGTCGATCAGCAGCCCGGTCTGAAAAAGGCAGATTACCGCCACACACAGATCATCAAAGCAACTGTATCACAGTGTTGAGATTCAACAATAGTCATCACTTACACGCAGTCCAACTCGGGCATATACAAGACCATTATAAGTAACTTAGAGTAAATACAGCAGCAAACGATGGATGACGGTCGATGGATAGATGCTCTAGCTTAAATAAGCAGAGACTTCCCGGATTTACAGGTTATTGAACTACTGTCATTTACGGTCTGAAAATCAGTGGCAGTCGCCATTTATGAATCATGGTTCCAGGTGATGGAAACCTTGTCGCTGTAAACCCTGGGAATGAGGCCATCAGTCTGTTCCCTGAAGTACTCTGCTCCGTGAACCAGCTGCTTTACACCTACCCACGTTGCTCACTGCGGCGAAAAATCACGGAGAGTATTCTTCAATTTCCAGTCGATTACTGGATATCTTGCGCAGCAACTGAAGATCACTTGTACAACATCCGTACCTGATACCACCAACTTGTTGATTCCGTCTGATTTCCGTCCGATTTGTGTTTGTTCGGTAGTTACAAGGCGCCTTCATACGACCCTGCTGACCGGAAGCAACATTAAAAGTGACAACTATCATCCACAGTCAACTCCGACCGCGATAATTCGCTCTCACACAGTGGTATGTCCAAAGTCCTCGATTACATATCCTTTCGCACTTTAACCAGATTAACCGCTGCCCCCAAGTCATGCATTACTTTGGCAGCTTCCTAGTTAACCAGAATACGTGGACGATATTGTATTATCGGGAACAATTTGTTGACAAACAGACTGAAGTTTCTAAGAGGTGGTATGATAAATCAGTTAAAAATTGAACCACTCGAACATAGAATACTACTATACAGAAACAGGCGGAAAAAGAATCACCACCGACCATAAAGATCAACCCTTAGAAGTGAGTGAAACCAACATGACGTCTGATTCTCTTAAAACCTGGAAGGTTCAGCCCATACTCCTCACCTGGAGTATAATCTTAAGGAGAATTGTAGCTGCTGGTTTATCAAAAATGTTACACTAGTTGACAACGGCAATGATGAAACCCGGCAGAGAATCGTAATTATTAGTGCTCAGTTATTATCCAGAATAATCCATCAAGTGTCACTGTACAGTCCGTAAAGGGATAACTAGGCCCTTAGATTAATCGATAAGAATGAAAATTAAGAGATCGCTGTGGTTGACAAAAGGCAGATATCAAGCGTTTTATTAGTCCAATTTTAAGTTCGAGAACTTCAGGTTAACTCACGTAAGGCCAACTAATGTCCCTCTTGGTCGCAAGGACCGCGGAGTCAATGTATTGGAATAAATGGGTTTGGTAAAAATATCCACTACGCACTCAAACTAACTGAATGGTCCAGACCAAAGAAACTAGCGTGTCTGTCAGTCTTTGATTACTAGCAGCTCATTGTGGACAGTGTTACCAAAGTCAGCAGGTTCCGATCGGGCAACCTGTACAACGCAAACGCTCAGGTAGGAGCTACATTATCTACTAAATTACAGTGAATATATCATCTTCGAACACGTATCGGTTTGTGGAAAGTAAAAGGGCACGCGATAAGTACCGTATGGTCCCTAAGCAGGTAACAATGTTCTGCAGACAGCACCGTAATTACGGTATGATAAATCCTCTGCTACTATGGCTTACTGACTTCTTCCAAAATCTTCGCGTCACTATCAAACTTACTTAGTCACTTTTAGGTTGATATTGTGAGACCAGTGGTTTGCCGCAGGGTTCCATACTAAGACATTTGAACTTTATTGTGTTTGCGCCCGAAATCTCACAGCTTGTCAATTTCCCGTTGCTCTTGTGTGCTGAAGATGTTAACAGTTGGTGTAGAGCAGACGATATAACAGAAGGCAAGAAGCTGCAGATTGATTTTAGCGCATTGCTTTGCTGATCACGCAGTTCAGCTTTCGTTTAACCCGGGCGAATATAGGGTAATCGATCTGCGTCATTCAAGTTGCTCAGATTACTTTCTGTGGGGGAAGAGAACTGGATACCATTACATACAAACGTCAATTGCGCAGTTATCTCAAATGACATTAGTCTGTCTGTCAACAGTACTTTGTTGACCAAGAAAGTTTATTTGGTATTTGGATTACCCGTCAAGTTGTTTAGACAGTTTCAGTCCGACCGTTTCACTTTGATATTCAGCTCGCTAGTGAACTTTCATCTTTAGTTAACTATTCAAGCTTGCTGTCCTTACCTTAAGAAGGGCATCACTCATGTTGAAAAGGTACAACGTAGAGCTAAAGAACAAGATGCAACACTACCTTACACAGATAGGTAGAGCAAAATACAGCGGTTCTGAGTGCGCTACCGGCATATCAAGAGAGGCTTCATTTAACTATATGACAACCCCTACCGACCCCAACATCCCTTGAGAAAAACGTCTGTGCTTACCGAAAATGTTTATCCCAAGAGTACTGCTCCAGAATCAGAGCGTCAAAAGAGCTGTCTGATTAGCAGAAAAAGGTTATTCAACTACCGGGCCCGTCTGATCCGGAAAAACGTACTGTTTCATCATCAGTTGACTTCAAGCGAAGATTCGGCGCAATTGTTCGGAACAACAAACAACTTCGTCATCAGAATCTTTACGACATGATGAAGATAGTCTCGACCTCTGAATGATTTTGCTAGCCAGCTGTTTCCTATCTTATGTTGCCTTGTGATTGTCGTATGTTCGAAAATGTAGTGGTCAGGTTTCTATTCCGCTCATTAATTTAGACTTTTTTCTTACAGTCGTTCAACAACTCACCCTCTGAAAGTACAACAACCGTCATGCGTGTCTTTTATTTCCAACAAATCTGGCAGAAATCCAGATGTACGTGAAGTTTCTCCGCTTCCTTTAATCAGTAAATTTTGCATGAAGCATGTGAATTCAGTCTCATGGGCTTTGAATCGGAGATCTCTCATTGTGAAACACTTGTTCTCCAAAATTCAGTTTTGCAGCAGGCTATATGCATTCATATATCCTGGCAATTTTATCGCCTGGTGATTGCATGGATGTCGGTACCCGGAGTAATTTTTACGACCAAGGAGAAAGCAAAACTATCACGGTTTGAGGCTTTCCACAGTTTACAAGATATCGTCTCTTTGCGATGTTCTCCAGTGACAGCTAAGTCACGAAACCGGTTACAGAACCTTCTTCGTATACTCAACAGGGTCACGTAGCTCATATCTGGTGAGTTACCCACGGAATTCTGTCACCCAAGTATCCATCTAATTTAAATTTTGACGTGTTGACAATCAGGAATTTTACAGTGACAGCTAAGTCACGAAACCGGTTACAGAACCTTCTTCATATACTCAACAGGGTCACGTAGCTTATATCTGGTGAGTTACCCACGAAATTCTGTCACCCAAGTAGCCATCTAATTTAAATTTTAACGTGTTGACAATCAGGAACTTTTGCTTCACATACTTCAGTTGCGTCCTCTCGCAAACTCTGGAAGATGTGGAGAACCCAACATTGTAGCCGAATTGATAATTCCTAACTTGAAAAGCAAGAACTTCACAACGATCCAAGAACCTGGTATCCACTAGTGTTAACCACTGATGTATTGCTGTCTATGATGATCTATGACCTGGTATCCATTCGGTCAACTAATTTCTTAATCCCGGCATCCTTATATTCACAGATGGCGCGGTCTTCGTTGTTGATCTGACTAGTTATGATCTTAACGGAATGTTGGAATTCGCAATCAGGCTGCAGAAAGGTAAATACGGTACTCAAGAAGTAGTACAATGCGTCTCCCAGTTTATCCGTTCCAGAAGTCACTTTTTTCATGAAAATTTATCAACTTTTTGTCATGCTTAATAACGGAGATTTTGTATGTCTATTTTCATTCAAATTTCTCCAACAGACTGGTGTCCCAGTACTCAATACCTCAGACGTTATTTTAGCATTTATTGAGATATTTGTCAAAATGTTTGATACATGCATGAGAGGTACCTATTATACGTAGGACACAACCACACAACTTTCGGGCAACTTCTACTTCCGGTTACCTGACCCAAATATGCACCATGTAATACATGGTATGATGTTAACTCATGCATCTCATTGATTCAGAGATAATATACCACACCTCACAGAACTGTGTAAATTCAGCTCTTCGTTAAAAACGGCTTGTTCACATCAAGCAAAAAACATTAGATGAGTTGCGTCTTCTCAATGTTACGTTCAAGTTACTCACAGAACGAACTGTATTGAGTTGTTTGTAAGTGGAATCTGTCCATATGCCAAGTAAACTTAAGTAAAACACAGAGAACATCTTCGGGGCCTTATGTTTTACACAATACTTTAGATGCACGTTGACAACACAACGATATTGTGATAGCGGAAAAACTAAATTCCCGCGTATCCGCAAAAAACAGCATAAAGAAACGAGAATCTATTTTATTTTGAGAAAGTTAGGTTGAAAAATTAAGAAGGATCATATAAGTATACTCGTGATCGAGTCAGCATTGTGTATTTTTCATTGTTAGTTGAAAACAATACTCAAGAGCCCCTAGAAAATCCAGTGGGTATACTTTCCATTCTGCCGTGAATTTGCTCAAAGCTTAGGTCCTTCTTTTTAAGAGGTATACACTTTGCCATGGACTGCATCTAAATAAGTTCAAATCAGCTGGCGTGTCCAGGACTGGGGATTGTGGTGCTGTCTTCGAAAGCACAATTGTTAATGGGACTCATTTAAATTCGCTTGATTGGATGGGATAAATGTACTAATTTTAGTGAAGCACTCTGATGTGCATTTTTCACCAGCCTACCAAAACCAGATGTCAGTTGTTAGGCCAGGTCAAACGGCGAAGCAGGTACAATCTGGTCACAGTGGAATTTCTGCATATGCCGAACGTTAGTTGAAATGAAGACAAGCACTGAAACTGGTAACTTCATTGGACAGTTATCTAACCGTGCTTATCTAAACCCGGTGGTACATTATGAATAGCGTGATAAGACGTTCTTGTTAGGCAGTCGTTTGCACCCACGCCATCGTCCGTGTACACGTGCTGTAAAACCCCCACTCCTTGTCGGTAGACACTTTACGAGATTTGGTACCACCCTGTGTAAAACCGTGAACACAACTGATCCATCCGTAGTCTCTCGAGTGTACCAGGAATCTTGTGGTTGTGGGAGCAGCAATCTGACAGACAACTTGGACTGGATTGGAACAACGCAGCAACCTCATTCTGATGAATCACCGACTGTTAAGCAAGTCACGACGTGGATCATCAATGTGATCCTTATATATCACTAGTAAATGTTGCTGAACCTTTTTATAACTTATTTCGGTCATGCCTAATGTGAAAATAATGGCGCAATGATCAGTGCGATCGACTGATAAATGGTCAGCCGAAATCAAACTGCGGGCCTTGGCAAAAGTGTATGCTACTGGCGAGATCTAACAAGAGGAAAAACCGAGTACAGTGTCTCTCTTCGAACTGGGTATGCTGGAAGGTCTGTGGGAATGCATCTGCTGTGATCAGTTGTGAGTACTGTTCAGGCTACCTCAACCCGCATCTCCGACTAGTTATCAGTAAAAATATATCATTCAAAATACTGTTGTGTAGTGGAAACTCGAACTTACTAGTCAATGGCTTGTCGAGACTTATCGGCAGGTAGTGAGGGTACAAAACTGACTAAAGTGAACTAACGAATGCCAAGGCACAGATAACACCAATATCAGGGTTGTTGTATCAACGTCTATTCTATTTTCCCTGGTCTTATGTGTATGATCAGTATGTTTTGTGTTTGTCAGAGAAGGGATCTGAGGCAGTGTTAAAATAAAGCACCAGACATCTTTATCCTTTGCTTGGCTTAATATTTTCTTTCTAGGCTGGCACACTTCCGAACTACATATGCGTACTAGTCGATATCCTGTTTTAATCTATGCAATTTGATTCGCCACCAATTTTGGTACTATTCGATACCGATTGAATAGATTCATATAGATTATTGGCTTTTCAGAGATCGATAAACAACTTATTCCTGTTCAACAACTCGGTACTGGTAGACCTAATTAACGCCCGAAAGAAGTCTGCAACCATACACTACAGGCACATAAGTCAGCCTCGGGTTGGATATGGAGAGTATTTGTAACAACATTTAATTCTACTGTTGTAAGCTAAAATAAAAAAGTGACACTTGTTGTTACTAACTGTAATCGGCTGATTTGTGTTGTGTATTTTATTAAAAAAATGAAACGTTGTGGTCAACGTATGGTCAACAATGAACGTGCAACAACCTAGCACTTTGTGACAGCCGCTGCCGATGAAATCACACGTTCGTCAAACCAGCTACAAGCTGGCGCGTGATCCCGCACATTGATCTGACTAATCCGGTCAGCTGGGTTATTGATCTGTAGACCCGGAGAGTTATTAAGTGCTGATTCCACTCTGTCTTAAGCTCTATTGATTCATTTCTCACAAAGCAGTTTGTTTACAATTTTATATGGCCTTTTAGTTTTCGGCCGTAACTTCGTACGACTAGCTTTGTGTCTAAATTTCACCTGACACATCCTTCTAAAGTCTGCACTTCCGAATTGCACGCTGATTTGTACGCTTTCTGTTGTTGCGTTGTATAACGCTGCTTACTGGTTGGCTTCTACATCAATCACGGTCCTTTATTCCTTGAAATCCGTATAGTATTTTTTGCAGCATATTTCTCACATAGGCCGTCTTTATCTTCCGCGTTTCAGTAAGCAAACATGGGGACAGTCCTACTCTGAATATTATATTGGTTGCGTGGGTTTCTTCATAGTCATGTAGACTGGTAGGATGCTCACTTTGACTGTTCCGCTTGTTCATTTCGTTCCCCGTTGATCGGCATAGTTTCGGACAAAGTTTGTCACAATCATTTGTTCATTTACCTTCCACAATAGCTTATGATATCTTGACCTACGTCGGTTAATTGTTGATTCGTTTGTGCTGTTAGGTTCATCGTATACCCAAATGTGATTGCATATTTGGCGTTCCAGCTCACATGTTACATAGTGAAACGTTGGAACCTATTAGAAGGTCGGCGCTAGTTTACCTCATTTCTTTCCTAGCAGGCGGCTATCCCGATCGCAAGGTTTCACAATGTTTTACGAATTCATATACCCCATGGTATTCAACAAATTACAACCCAAGTGACCAGTTGACATGGAGTTTCATAAAGAATTATGTATTTGGATGGAAACGTGATGTGTGCGGTTACAAACGCACACATGTTGACAAAGACGCATCGGTGGGATACGACAGTACTTTATATCTTGAACGGAATACAAAATAACCACCCTTCGGTGTGTTTACATTAAGCGAACCAAAACGTTTACCAAATTTCCAAAGTTTCACTTTGCTGTCAGATGCGATGCGGAACATTATCCAATAGTGGTGCTAAAAGTATGTAACCTTAGGAATGAAGTTATCTTTAAGATGTTATCATCGATAGAGACGACCGACACAAACTGGTTTAATCAGATTAGCCTTTGAATAGCGACGAGTAGTAGGGGACTTTGATTTCTATCTCAATTGAACATCACTCACAACTGATAGCAGTTACCCCATTTGCGTAGAATTCCCAGTTGGCTCTTTTCGAGAAGAAGCACTAGACTCGAGTTTCGGCCTCATTTGAGCTCGTCAGTAGTGCATATCCTTGCCAGGGCTGGGATTAGAACTCCGGCCACGCCTTTATGAGGCAATCGCGTTGATGACTGCGCCAATGACCTCACGTTAGGCATGGCTGAATCACCCTATGTAAACGCCCAGCCATATTAGATTGTCAGCAATGCCCTGATTGCCTGGTCGCCTCCAGAGGAGATGCAGCAATAGTTCTTTTAACACCAATCGATGATCCTTCGATTAGGACTTCTCTTCAAACTGAAGTCCCAGGAATCAGTAACTTGCTGGGCAGTGTTTTGATTACTGATTAGTAACGGGAGATTTTGGTTTTCATGTGAACTGAACAATATTCACAAACATTATTCAGAAGCGAATGTGACTGAGCGCTCCCGTATGACGATTCAGTTGTGCCTAATGTGAGATTGGGTTTTAACTCAACCGAACGTTCGTGAGACTGAACAAATCAGCTAATCAGTTTAGGGCAAGATGCAAAGCTCCTTCTTTATCGGCGGCTATTTGTAGGGGTTCTAGAATAACCCCGAGGGACGAGGACTAAAAGAGCACAATTGGCTATCATAGGCAAGTGAACCGATATTAATCGGGGAATGTTACGAACGATTCTTTTACGGCTGACATGATTTGACCGATTTACTGATCATTTGTGTTCACAGAAGAATGGAGAAGCAGTTTTGGAAGGTTGCGTATCCTCCCCACCGCAAACAGAGTTGTATGCACGAAAGAAAACTTACCTGTTACCTGTTCTCGTAGGCTGAACTCACTGGGTCACCAATGGCTCAGTTGGAAGCTAGAAAATATTACTCTCTGTCTTTGAAAAGGTTGAAAGAGGTTTTCCTCAAGCAGGTGACCTCGGAGGCCGTCATCAAACCCGTTCCACTCGCATCACGCGCAACTAGGAGCTGAACTCCCAATAATTGGTTTATTGACGGAGAGAGAGAGAGTCCAAACACTTGGCGTGCCATAATGTCAAGGTCACTGGGTGGCTAATGCACCTCAGGTAATGAGAAAACTAAAATACAGCAGACGAGAATACACCTTTATTGGTTGATTGGCCCTGAATGTGCCACTCTAGTATAGAAATGTTTGGTGGTGAAACTGGTTAGCTGTCAGAATGCAATGTCTCATCCATACTCCGTATTGCACCAGGGTTTGATGAGGCTACAAATGGTCAAGTATCGTGCTCACAACCCGGTCATTAAATTTCAGGTGCCTCATGAGGACACCTTCGTTCTGGTTCACTTAGAAAAATCCGTCGTGCCAGTCAGACTTACAAGTGTGATTTTGACCATTTTGATTCTTAGCTTGACTACCAGGGATAACCATGCCGACAGTAGCGAATAAATTTTCACAGACTACCTTATCGGGAGCAACACATTTACTACTGAAGTGAAAAGAGATTTCGGGCATCGATAACAGTTTACTGTACACTACCAAAAAGGGGGTCTTTTTTTATGGGTTTCAACATCGTTATCTGTTGAACTTCGTCAGCAGCGCTCGAATTGCGTATACTTTAGAATCCTGAGTGTCATTTGTCACGTCAGTTTTATCACAGACAAAGTTGACGGAAAGTGGATATACCCTCAGACTTTGATGGAAAACACGCAATGCAGTTGGATAGTGAACACTTTATCACGTTGTTAACGGGTGTTTATATGTCTAATTAATAACACAAGGCGTTTTCAGTGAGAAGTTTTGAAAGTGGAGCATATTTGTGTTGCGTTTGACACAAGTGGTCCATGCTTCCCTGGAAATAGTCCATGAGGAGTAGTGTTTGACGGCTTCGTTTGCATAAATCGTGATGTGCATAAGCCCATGTAACACAAAACATATTACAGGGATAGTACTGAAATAAGCGGTAATAAGAACAAGGTAGTGTAATCGTAATCTGACGAATTCCCCACAAAAGTTCCCAAAATGACGGATGCTTGTCATATCTGACGGATCCTTAGGACCTCAACCGAGATGACCCTCTCAGTCGACGGAGACAAACCTCAACGTCAATCATTTCATGCCTTCGTGTGATATCACCGCCTAGCAGTGGCGCTGCTCTGTCTAATCGACGTCCGGTTCTGCAACTGAGGCTTTATCAGTCATGTGGTCGGATGGCATGTTAGACGCATGCTTGAGCTAAGTGAACTGACAACGAGTGTGTGTTGGGTAAAGGAATGTCAAAATTCCTGTCTCTAAAGCTTGATTGTTAGCTAACCTTGTTTCTCACCTGACGAGGCTGTCATCCACGAGCAATGAAGCAAAGGCGACGAATGTCGCAGATGAATATTGGATTACCAGTTTCTGGCCGTACAATCTAGATTTCCCGACACTACCATAGGATGAATGCACAAAGGAAACGGACGTCTGCTGTCGAATACAAAAGCGCAATTTTTTCATATGGTGCAACTGGCATAATTTGATTATTGCCATCCTCACCTTCAAAGTGTGACTGCAGGTCACTTCAATTATACTTTAAACAACATTTATGCCACCATCGAGATAGATGAACTCGTGAATAGCCCTAATATACTAGCACGAATAATGGGCAAAAGTGCTGACCCCCGTCAATATTGAACCATAAATGTGCACATGTGACGAACGAAGCACAAGCCGTTCGGGAATACTTCAGTCCAAATGCGTTTGCGATAAGCAGTCGATATATTGGTCATAACAAAATTGATCACCACACATCCGCGCGTAACTTTCCTGCTGAAATAAAACTTGCAGCAACACCGTTCTAACGGTTTTTTGTCAGGTTTTATTCTAGTCAATTTTTTGGGTGAATTTAAGTCCTCGTTTCTGTAAAACAATATTAATTGTCACTGCTTCGTTGACCTCACATTAAGCGTGATCGAATTACCACACGTGACGGAACTGTTGTTTAGGTCCACTTAATAACAATAAATAAAGCAACCAGAATATATAGGTCATGAAATGACGTGGTCGTTCCATGCACTCTGAGCAATCACAAAACACGCAGACGAACAGGAATGGGGGTCAAAACAAACTTGATTTGAAGTGCAAAGGTCATGTGCTAACGTGACCACTACCAGGGTGAACTGGACAATACTAATAACCGTTTATGCTCAATGTATGCATGATCGTTCATAGTGGAAATCGACTTGGTGACATTGAATGAGTGCAGTTTTGGGCACATCCGTTAACTGTGGTAGAACGTGCATGGTAGTGCGTAATGGATGTTTCAATCTTTTAACAGCAATCTGTTCAACTTAGTTTGATTCTTGTCAGTGAAAATTTTGTACGATATGGCGGAATAATCACAATGTTTACTATCTATGGTTCTCACTACCTACTGTTATTGAAGTGGGTCGTGGAACTAACGGTCAAAGTATAAACGTTGTGGTCAATAATATGTGACATTCATTCCATAAAAGTTGCAGGATTTTGCTTGAATGAAGTCGAACAAACTCTTTGTACCACCGTTCAGGCAACAAACCAGTTAACGGAATCCACTTTTACACCACTTATATTTTAAATACCACTGGCATCACTACAAAACTCGAACGAGTCACATGGTAGAATTCATAAAATGCGCAGCTTGAAACAACCATTTTTAGAAACACACCTTCCATTGGGAAACAGATATCTCACTTTACCTTGTCCAATGAAATCGGGTGAATCAGATGAGTGGCTGGATTCCTTAAACGTGAATGCTTTGCTGACATTACTTTTTATCGCTTCAGGGATACTCCATAGTAGTATAAGCGAGGGATGTGACTAGTTAGGATAGACAGTCGGTTGGACGGCGCCGTAAGCGCAATTACACAACCAATGCAGTTAAGTATTCATGCGCATTTTCAATCGTTACACTCGTATAGAACACAAAGCAGACTTGCGGCACATACAGAATTTGATGACGCTGACTGTATGTCGCGTGTCCTGTGTGCGTTATCGGTGGCCTATGAATGGTGGGTTGTGTCACATATTTAAGGGAGGCTCATAGCACAAGCCTCATGTGCGTAGCACACACAGACATGCACTCCGAGGGTCGGCAACGAGACAGACGTACATGAACACACAAACCACAACAGGCGTAATGGTAGTCGAAGTCCTTCACGTGAGGCAGTCGGTTTATCATTCCGAACTGATGACAAGACCACCTTTGTGAAACTATTTCTTCCCAGACAGACTGACAAACGTACGTGAAATTTGGCGACGTGATTATCAACATGGGTGACCACGTATAGTCTTTTACGTAAATAGGATGTTTTAAATCCAGCTGATAACTATTCACCGGGTTAGACTCAGTGC
Organism: Paragonimus westermani; assembly: GCA_008508345.1. Classification (NCBI taxonomy): domain Eukaryota; kingdom Metazoa; phylum Platyhelminthes; class Trematoda; order Plagiorchiida; family Troglotrematidae; genus Paragonimus; species Paragonimus westermani. Next base: position 64,611 of record QNGE01003563.1, read on the forward strand.
AGGGCGTTCAGTTTGGGATTTACTTTCTGATAATCCTAAGAGCAGTGATTGTTGTGGGTTTTGCGGCTTCACTTGCTTGCCTCATTGAACTTATTCCTTTGTTTCCGGAACTTACTAGGATTGAAGCTGAATATTAATCTTACCTACAAACTGATCGTAGGACCATGGCCAACTGTTTGGAACATACCGTGCAGTTCTGCTTGCTAGCAGTCAAGACAGCGAAACACATTTTTTAGTCTACTGCAAACAGGTATAAAATGATCACTACCTATCATCTTTGCTTGTGTCAGTAATAAACCATTACATTGTGGTGTCTGCGTCGTACCAAGGGTAGGGGATATATTAGATTAAATATCACTCACGGTTAGGGAAATGTTGCTAGTTGAGCTCATTAGCCAATAGGGAAGATACAGGTTTTGCCTAGGTCTGTCACGAAGTGCTTTTTAAGGTTTGTTTGGTTCCTACACTGTATTAATCTTCTTGTCTGAAATTTTCCTAAGTAATACATTGCCAGAATTGTGCATAGCTTATAACGGCAGGTGACCAGTCACTACCAGAAACGGCTCTTGGAAGCACTGACGTAACAAACGTCAGCAAAGCCGTGACAAAACCGAAATCCAACAGTCTGCACTGAGAAGTGTGTTTAAAGGGTAGATCTATCAATGTACTCATTTAATTAGCTCATTGTTTCCACAGGTTACTAAACCCTTCAGAGGTTGTCAGCAATCGCAAAAGTAAGGCTTCACAGAAAATACTGTCCAATACATCGTGGTCGGAATTTGTTGACCCAATGTGTATTATCCCCGTGATACTAAATATTTCTACCTTTCTACACTTTGTTTAAGAAAACTATTGTGTGAAACTGTTTGATATATTCAGTTGGTACTCATTGGTAACATATAAATGTTTACTTCGCGCATGAAATAGACCAGAATGAGCGAAGTTTTATAACGTCTGTCCTATGGAATAATTTTTCTGTCAGCCTGGGGATGTAAGGGACGCCATCACTTATCGTATATTCTTCGGTTTCATAACCTAGCAAACATAATGAATCACATAGAGTCCAGGTCAAAGAAGGGTCTATGCTAACTGTGATAGCCAAATTAACCTGCGATTTACACATTTTTCAACCAGTCGATTACTGTGAAGCTGACATTCAAATTGTCATTCCAAGCGCAGTATCTCAGCACGGTTACGGGAAGCCTTAAATACACAATGGGACCAATTTATTCTATCTCATACGGTAGATAGGTGTCCATTTCTTCAATGTGCTTTCCGGCTTATAGACAATGGATACCGAAAACAGGTTGCAGTGTTGAACCCCCGACCCGTACGTGATGTACGTAGGCTATTATCCGTTCACAGTATAATCAGGTGTCAGAGGGGTGGGTTGTCATGGGCTAGATCAGTCTAAAATATACCCTGGCTACAGTATTGTTTAGTGTCAGACAAACAAAGCATACTCAAGTTATGGATGTTGTTGAACTTTTCTTTTCAGTTGACGTTAGGCTTTATCTCCTTGACCAGTTCTGTAATCCCATTGACAAAGCGCGCAATCCGATAAGGACATCAGTTACGTGCTATCTGTCAAACCTTGTTTCAAAATTGTGCTCACTGTAGTGTTTCGGTAGACACATTCCAAAAATTTTGCATGAAAGAGAGTGCATGTTGGCAGTGATCCTGTTTCACAGGCTGATATAAGCGTGTTCCAAATATCAGTTTTGCAGACAATCGATGAATAGTCGTGAACGCTTAGCCCTAATCACCATCCTAGTTGATAATTATGCATGGCCGATGTTAAATCGGTATTGTATGAGACACGAGTCATAACCGCCTTTATAGAGATGAACCATATTAAAAATGCCGTCAAACGGGTGCACCTGTGACTGACTGGAGAAATGTCAGTACAAAATAGTAAAATTGCGGCTCTTTTGTTCACCATCCTCAACATTACATATGAATAATCCTGTGTGCTTTTGTTGCAATCAACGGTAGTTTGATACCACTGTGACCTGACACCAGGAGTCAGTACTCTGTGCGCACAGGCAGAGCCTGAGACGTTCTCAATCTGCTGTGATAATGCAAAGAACATCTGCATACGTCATATTTCTTCTCCTGCTTATTCGCTATTTTTCGAGTCTGAATCCGTCCTTTTCCTCTCCATAGCAACGTGTTTTGAATATCCTTCACCAGCGTTAGTTGGAAATTTGTGCTCATGGTTATGAAACAAAGCAAAATATCGATTCCACTTTTGCACTGTAAACTGTAACTGTGCACCGTAACTTGTTTAAATTAATCCACCAGATCCACACAATCACGTGCTGAATTCCAGATTCCACTGCTGTGTTGAAGCCAAACTGCTGGTATGGCCACTGTCTGTGATTAACTGTCCTGAACACAGTTCTGAACCACTAGTTTAGTGTTCAGCAAGTCACTGCTTCAGAATAACAAGGACTCGTTTTGGGCAGCTAACGCAAGCTTCATTTAGTCGCTTACATCTCAGTACAGTTAAGCGTTCGGCTAATTACATCGAAGTACATGAGAGGTTCAGTCAATTATTGACCAGGCAGCCAACTCATGTCAAGATTCTGGACAATTTGGCAAGTTCATTCAACAGCCTAATGGAGTAAGGTCCTTTAAGATCTGTAAATGTTGATTCGCACCGACTTCGAGTTAGACTTGCCTGTTTTTGAAAGTGTTTTCCTTAGTGTTTGAGAAATATTGATTGAACTGTCGTTTCCCCCAAACCAAAAATGTCTGCTTCATTTAACGCAACCGCTGCAGAATACGAAACAAGTTATTCCTAGAACCTCGCTTGGAAAGCCGCATCAGTTTCCAACTCAAGAACAACCCCAACGCAAGAAACCAAATTGGTTACGCAGTAAAATCTTTCGTGCGGTGAAGGGATTCCTTCCCAGTTCATGGCTGTCAAGAAAAACAGACCTTCCTTGTCTGACGTGAGGTTTGATCAACTATTTGATGATCGATAGGGTATGATCAGCTGACTTGCTAGATTATGTTTTGTGCAGACAGTTTTTAGTGTGTTACTGCTTGTAGTTCCCCTTCTTTCTTTCACACGTACACAATTTGGTGAAAGGCCACAAGGCAGCAACTATTTAAAGGGTCTTTAAACGACCAATGCCATATACTTAACCACAGTGATCTTTCATCACGTCAACTAAGGCCTGTTCATTCTGGATGAAAAACGCATGACCCTCGTTTGATTATCGATTATACAAGATGGCTGCAAATCAGCCGACCGAGCGGAGAGAGTTTTAGTGAATATATACAAATGACTGTTTAATGAGACATTTTATTGTGTTGTACTATTTCGTGGCCTTTAGTTGGGTATGGTAACATCATTGCCGATTGGGGTCTCTGGGCCCCACATTTGTCAATGATTCGTGCACTTTAGGGTGTGTAGGTTAAGTGTTATGGGTAGTGGTATCCCACCAGTGAATTGCCCATCGGAATGTTTTGTGATCAGATTGTGTCTGTTCCCTTGTTCGCCATAGGTTGATGCGGAAGTTTGGCAGGCTGGTGAATAGTGCGCATAGAAGTATTTCATGATCAAGTTGCTTCGGTCAAGTCTTATTCTCAATATATTCGAAGCGAGTTAAACGTTTGTTTTTCCGAGCGTCATGCACGATTCCCTGTTCTTAACAAATGCATTAAATCAGAACGCAAATTAGAAATCAGATTCTGCAGTCCCTAAATCCTCTGGTTTGTTTTCTTGACGAATCGATCGTTAGACTAAAGTATATCTATTCCAACTGTTATGCAAATAAGGTTAACACATCTGGGCTTTTCGCTTTAGGCTAGTAATTCAGAAAACTACTGTTAGTCAGACCACGGCGCACAACAAATGTCAAACATCTTTTCCTCAAAACGGTTCTCAAATGAGACACCTAAATTATTCAGTCTTGTTCCCGAAGCGATACCGCCTCTGAAAATCAATAGCAATCGTTCTCTTCCTCCAAACGATAACCGGCGTAAGTGTGGTCAATCAATGTATATTCCTCTCACTACTCCATGTGACACAAGCTTAAGTGGGGATGGAGTCAAATGTTCACAGCGGCAACTAAATTATCTTAGGTGAGGGACATTTCTTCCAAATTCCTCGGAGTTAAGTATCAAGTGAAAGGCCGGAATTCAATTGAGAACGTATTTGTCACACCTAAACTATCGGCTACGTTCGCTTGTGGGTCAGCAGTGCCCCACTTTGTAAGTTTATAGGCTATTAGATGTGTATTTTCTATTTGTGTCTTGTCCCCAGATGCTCAGCGGATAACAAGCAGGTGTGTGCCTCCTGTCATGGAAGTTTAAGTATCCACAATCTCACTTAAGCGATTTCACTTCTGCAACCGATTCATTTGGGATGGCAGAAAATTGTGGAACAAAAGATATGGAAAACAGGCAGTCGCTTGGACACCGTGAAGAAAGTGTCCATATAAAATTCAAGTTCCAACGCGGAGACGATCCGCTGAACACGCACACACAAATACGTGTATGAATTCTAGAAGGAAACGAATGTTATCTAACTATGAATTCGAATAAGGCCGAAAATATTGCGTAAGGCGTGTGCTCGAGCAATATTTTGTTCGTTCTCTGCAGTTTCACACAAATTGATAACCGAATGGAGATAAGAGTAGGTGCTTACAGGCAAAAGGGTCTATCTGGCTATGATAACTTGGTGTGTGACATTTCCGATTATTTAAAATTCAACCAATCTACAAAGGACCAGCATAGCCAGTTAAGTATAGTTATAATGGACAAATGGGTGTGCGTTCGATCCACATGTACAGGTAAATTCATAGACAAGGTTCGATTTGGTGGGCTTTATTATTGGGGTCCTTCCCGAGATTATGGGAACACGCCTTGTTGAGCACAGTACAATGAGCGTACGTAATGTATATGTGCAATTACTTGCTGCTTTCTGTGTTCTTGAACAAAATGTGAATGGATGCCTTATGGGTTGGTCTGAAGTTCCATATTTCACCATCCCATATAAATTCTGTTGCAAAAATGAGCGACCTGACTTAGCAGCTTTCAAAAGCTCCCATCAGGCAGAGTTGTTTACTGAAGAAAGGGCATGAGTGATGCGGGAAGCTGAATGCAGCATGGGTTACAGATTGTTCAGTTACGTTTACAAACGCGCCTATTCTAAATTATCCGGTCATCAACAAAGGTAGGATTTAAAGAGGCTGGAACCGTCAGGGTCCAGAACTAATTTTTATCGTGCAGTTCCCTTACAGCTTCAAGGCGCTTCCACTATCGTTGCCGTTGACGATTTCTGAAAAACTCATAGAACGGAGCTGACGGTAACAGCCGTGAAAACACTCGGTAGCCAAAGTCAAGAACACCTGAGATACTTTGGAGAAATTATTTCAGTTATCCGAATTTTGTTGCAAGGAATGGCTAAAACTATTACCCTTCCAGAAATGGGCGCAAAAAATAAAGGCAACTAAACCAGATTCCTTGGCGCTTGCCTTCGACGTGTAAATCAGGTTCGTTGAATCACAGACGACTGGTGAGGGAATCAAGGACTACTTTGAATGTCCGAAGCACCAGAGGTTCCACGGTATGTCTAAAGCAAGTTTTATGTCGTATGCTCAATCTATTAGCATGGTAGGTGATAAGGTCTTCATTGTTTCCTGTACACAACGGACAAACATTATGAGGGTTCAACGTTACTACACTGGCAACCTACCTGAATCAGCCTGCAACTTCTGTCTATGTTCAGATTAATGACCTGTTTAGAAAGCCACAGAAGTGACATTTGCTCCCATCCCGAATGTCACACAAGTTTGCGGGGATAATAAACAAGTGCAAAGCCGAAATGCGGAGAGGGGAGAGGGGATGTCAAGGGAACTTTGAAGCATAGCTGCTTGGGTGTGGATCGTGCCCTGTTGCAGTTGGCACAACGCATATTGGTACTGGAACCGCAAGAACTCAAAAATGCTGCCGGTTTACCTTTATTTAAAGACAAGGGAAGGGATCAAAATGGATGGTTATTGAAGAATTGTTGTGTTGATATGTCCTGGAAGGTAATTAGAAAGAGTCCAGCACAATTTACTTATCGTTGCAACACTGAAGACAAATAGTGTCGAGGGGTATCGTGGATTCCGGGTCATTTTTAGTAGTGTTGATATGAAGGCTGTCGCTCGCAAAATCTGAAAGAAGCATTTAAACGCATCTGTGCATTTTGTGTTGGACTAATAGATTTTACTAAGGCGCTCCACTCCGTGGGCCTTGAAGCTCTATGAACGGTGCACCACGGGTTCATACTTTCATCTAGGTTTGTTATCATAATGAACACGTCATACGTAAGTGTGAAAACAAAGCCGAATTAACCTGCTGAACATTTAAAGTTGCGCTCATTCAGAACTGCTACATGGCACTACATTCCATGTGTAGTTATCCGCAAATGGCAATGCTCTGTTTGAGCACAGTGTAGAGGAGTTGCAGTATATGAATACGGCACACCTGATAGTGTCTTCCAAAGTTGGATTAGATGTCCCAGTGCAGATAAGACATTTTGTTTCCCAGTCTTATCCCGCAAAAGGTGTTACGCTTCCACCTGGAATTCGTAGTAAAGGGGCAATGTGGTTAGTTGTGTTACTACCATTGTTTGGTTGACAATCCCTCTATGTATTCGTTCAAATATCGTAAGCTATGATGTCACATGACCAAGGCATAGTGCTGCTTTAGAGCATTTTAAGAGATATGCGTGTGAGAAACCTAGCCTGAGGTTGAGTCCAGCTACCTGTCCACCGCTACATAGCGCTAGCTACCCTGTTGAAGGGCAATGAAACGTGGATAGCGTAACAACTGAATGTATGACATCTGACTCAGTTCCGCAAGAGTTGAGTAAGACACATGTTAAAAAATCGACAGTTAGATGTGGCGCCGAACGCCGAGATAAAACCCGTGTTGGCACCCAACCAACTTCATCGGCTGGGAGCTGTACGTCGAATAACTACTGGAAGTAATTTTGAATCATCCGTTGAACTGGCAGCTATAACGTGCGCGCGACATCATGATGGCCAGAAACTGCCACGCCAATATGATTTTTTTTTGCATTGTAATATCAATCTTTGCTCATGGACGAACTCAACAATCGTTCAAATCGATCGAGACTTACAACGTAGATGGGCGTCTGAGAAGTCAGTCAGTGGCAGCTGATTTCAAGGGAACAATAACCTAAGAAACTATAGGAGATGTAAGTCATGGTGGAGCAATGGTATGACACCACGTTCGATGTGGCCGCAAACGCGCTGGCCGTACCGGGTTTGTAGGTCGTTATCATACTCACAGTGCACATTCAAGGAAGCTAGGGCTTGTGCGTTAGATGCTGTTCCTGTACTTATGTATCTTTGTTCCTGTTCGCAATAATCAACAACCCCACATTCTGGAAAACCACCTTATGTTTCGTTTAGAGACTTGGATCGTGGTAGTACGTTGCCTTTTCTCTCTCTCGTGTTTGTTGCTGCACTGTAAGCAAAGGTTTCGTTGGGGCATCTCAGTCCAACGTTCAATTATTGGTTATCTACCCAGTCCTGTATAGAGTATACTGATACATATTTCTATACCGGAAACCTTTCTACACTATATGTTCGCTTTCCTTCTTCGTAATTTCGAACATGCTACTGAAGCATCTCTACTTTTATAGTTTGCAAGTTAAGGGTTCCACGTCTACAGTAATCTGACATCTGGCTACTCAACATTGGGGGGTTGGACCACAAAGGCCTCTGCTAATATGTCTTCTAGTCTTATCCCTTCGGGTTTACACTTAATACAACACAATTCAATAAGATTGAAAGTGGTGTGGATCAAACCACGTGTGGTACAGTCTGTATGTAGGTATCCTTTGATTTCTATTCCTCAGATAAACTGAGTTGTAAACGGGTGCCGTCAGCCACAGACTGTGATGAATCGTTCAGCTATTAGTCCTACAGTGCACGGTGCACTCACTGAGCAACATTATAATTTAGCTGACGGCATTCTATGAATTAACTAAATCTGATACTTTCCTCGGGGAAATTGGTTGTAACCACTGAAAAAATGAGAAGATTAATTGAAATTGGTCCAAAACTGCATCCACTAGCGAAATATCAGATAAGGTTTTCAAGCTGATATAGGACCATTTCCATATCGATTGTCCACATCCCTGATGAGCCGTATGTGTGATATTTCTGTGCACGCCTTCAGACATGGCCGCCAGATAGTGTTCATTGCTACCTGAAAATTATTCTCATCAGATTATCTGATGGTCATTTAAAAAAAGTTATTTGTAAATCTTAGGTTGATCCAGAGCAAAACTGTTTTCACAAACCACGCAACATCTCAGTCCGACATTTCTTTGGAGTGTTGGTCAGAATCGTTTATCATAACAGGAATTCCTTGGCATGTTTCTATCAATTAATTACAACCAACAGGATATCTACTACCCCATCCATGGACTATTTTAATTTGACAATTAAACTGCAGACCCTGATCATCGTGCAAATATGAAGAATCACCCGTGGCGAGAGATGACAAAATAAGCTACCGTTAGGAGTACAGAATGAATTACGCTTCTCCATAGTGTACGTTGTAAGTTACGAGCGCTTATCGTTGGGATATGGCAGCCTCGTGTCTTGGCAAGGCAATGTGAATCTATTTTATTTGCGATGGCCACTCTACTCAAAATGGTTGAGAATGTACTCTGAGTCAGCACCACTTTAACTGAAACGTTTTCTTCCATCTGGCCTTCAAGCAACTTGTAAATATGCTGTTAGGTTTGGAATACTCCTTTCAAACATTGACGTTGGATTCAGTTAAAGGCTTTTCAGAAGATTTTACGGTAAGCTTTTCAACAGTGAACATTACGGCAATCAACATTCCCGGCTTCATTGTCCAAAGTATGAGACACTCAGAAACTATCAGACAAGTTTCTTAAGCCTCTCAAGAATTCAGAATTTCTTAATATACCCACATGTGTCCAGTGTAGTGTGGCGTATTTTTGGTTTCACCATTCCACGATATTGCTGTTTTCAAACACGGGAATAACCAGGAAACATTCAGTTCGGTGTGCAGTCAGCAATTTTTTCAAAACACTCGTTTTGCTTGGCGATGCTTAAATCTACGAGCGGAGTTCGTCAACAGGTTATTTTACCATCTGCCCTAAAGGTCAGATTTTGATGCAATGTGTTAAAGCATTCAACTTATATAAACTGTATAGGCATCTGAGGTGAAAATTAGTCACCCTCAAATCTCACGGATCAAGCAGAAAACAGGGATATTATATTTAAACGGTCGATTGCAGAGATGTTCGGAGAGATTTACACGACCAGTGTATCACTTACGTCTGAAATAACACAGCCCACACGCTTTAGAACTCCGTGAGGTGTATGCAGTCTGTGGTTGGCAAGCTGGCTGTATATGATATTGATCAAACCTACTCAATTTTGACAAGTCGTTAGCATATCGTACGCAGGACAGAATATTTTTCGAAAATGTCTGACCACCAGTTCTTCCTACTCTAACTAGTCCGCCACAATGGTGTAAAATGCATCTTGACATGTCCGTCTCATTTTCACTCTGCATATTGCCACTCTGTGGATGATGCCTAAGTCTTCTATTCCTTCTTGATTTCCTGTGCCTCCTCTGAGCTCCACCAAGGTAAATCCGGTTGCAACACATGTAAGAATAGGGAAGAACCATAAGCTCACTCAGCATGTGGGCAGAGGCAGAGAACACCTACTCCTTGATCCTCGAACGAAAAAAGCCTTCTTAAGTTGATCAAATCTACGGATTAGCTTGAAACGTCCATGCATCTCTGAGCGTGCCATCTACGAACGTGTAGGTTTCACGTCGACAGTTCAGTACCTTTTGAACCAGTTTTCTCTGCACGTCAAATGCCAGCAAAGGTAAAAGCCTTCTGAAAACTAGTCCAGTTCTGACCTCGTCAGATGTAGACTGCATAGGTGTTGGACATCTCTAAAGCATGTGGTTTGATCTTTATGTGCATATGTGACGAGCCAGCCGTCCCAGTCTGTCCATATTTTAAGGGAAGTCTGGACGAGCCGTCGTTTAGTTAGCCTAGAGAGATCTAGCTTTGGTTTAGTTTCAGCCCATACTCTGTACGTATTCCACATAATCAGTGCGCGTTATCAACAGCCTCCATTGCTAACCTCTGGAACAGGTGGTAGAATGAGCCGATGGCAAACACGGCTTCAAAGATATTTGTACACAAGCAAAACCTATGCATCATAGTAAAGGATTGCAGGTTACATCGTGGTTAGCATAATTATGATTCATTCAACTAAATAGATCTCCATAAGCTCAAACGATTAGGGGTTTCAGAAAACGCGGTCCTTAACCTAAACACTCAAGATATTATGTTGATGAAAGTATTCGAGAAATAGAAGGCCAAGATTATTTGTGCAAGATCAAACTCGGCGCAGTGTGCAGCAAACCTTAAAAAAATAATAAATCCGTCTTCACTTATCTAAGCCAGGATTTTTTAAAATGATGTCTGGTAAGGGAAAGGAATCAAAAAGGTAGATGATAACTGACAAGGTTTCTGCTGATACTTCTGTACTTGCATACGGAATAGACAACCAGATAACATTACTCGTGGTTATTTGACCACTACTGACACTACCGAAAATGTCTCAAATTTTTAAACAATATTTTCACGTTTGGTGTTCGACTGACATTCCGTTTGCAAACATTCCATCATCAAACAATGTGACTTTATCAGTGCTTATTGGTCTGATCACACTGAACTGGCCATGAAGATCGGCAAAAGTTTCCTGTACCTGCTGTTATGAACGAAATTGAGTTTCGATCTAAACTCCAGTTGATTTGTATCTATTTTACTGGAACTCTGGTCGTTACGTGCCGTTTTTGAGTTTTTGGCCTATAGTCTGATTGTTCTTTTTTTGCAGTCTCCAATTTTTCATTTGGATTCCGACTGGTCACTTCTTGCTGTTGCTGAAAATTGATTGATCGTTTTCTTTTGATCCGGCCGATCGATTCTACGTCCGTGAATTTCTAGCTGATTGGTTATGCATTCTCTAGCTTTGAATATTGATCCGATTTGTTCAAATTGCTTCGTTCCGTTATGATGGCATTTCAGTATGTTGGCTTTTGCGCCTCCTTGGCTCTGGCTCGCAGTGGACTACACAGTTTATAAGGTTCAGTTTGTTTGTTCATTAAACTGGGTGATGAATACCTGAATTCAAGAAATTATCTCGCGTGTTTAGTTTTTGCCTGGCTAGTGATTTCTGTGGTAGTCAGGTTGGATGTGTGTCCAGTTTGGCTCTTGTGAACGAGATCAACAAAAATTGCTCGCCTAACTTGGTAGCCGATTCGTACTTATGCGTTCGGGTAGATAAATTTCATTCGACGTAACCGACGTGTTGTTTTCTGCAAACACTGCAGCTGATTTCGCTCACAGCATCTGTTTTATCGGTGAGTTTGTGTTGTTCCGTCGGTTTTCGAGGTTTTCTTCGTAGTATTGGTTAGTTTGGTGTCCGAGTAATCACAGAAGTCATGCTGACTTTTTTGATACGGGTTTGGCATACGGTGGAAACGTTTACGCTGATGATGTTTTCATAGGCCATGCGTTTTTTCTCCACTAGCAGATTCCATCTGACGAAATTTCATGAATAGTCGTTGCAAAGAAGTTTGCATTGCAGTCACTTTTCTTTCTTTCTAAGGGTCTGTGCAATGTCACAGTTTGTTTCAGATCTTTTGAAGGAAGTTCGAAAGGAACCCCTTGGAGGACCGGCTGTGTGGTTGCTTTGAAAACTGAAGAACTGATTCGTTTGCGTTTTCTTTCTGTTAATATAAGTCTCCAGTGTTCTGTCAGTTTTGTTTCTGATTGGTACGTTTAAGAAAACAACACCTCTATCGTTTTCTATCCTCATAGTAAACTGAGCATTGTTGATAATATTGTCGAGTGACATGTGTGTCTTCCGTCACTGAACATTTGATTATTACGAGCGTATCAGTAAAATATTTTATCTACAGTTCTGGTCTAATCTTTGACGGCACAGTGTCCTCCGGCATCTACAAGGAAGTTTCGTCAATGAATCCAGATATGGATGAACCATCTGGAGCCTCTTTAAATTGTTCAAAGATTTTACCATTGAACTCCAAGTATGTAGGTAAGCATGGTATCCTAAGGTTGCATATGCTCCCTGGTTACGTGGACATATTTCCCTGGGCTTCTTCCTATAGTAGTTTGCTGCTTCAATCACCATGGTAAGGTCGATGTAAGAAAAGATTACTACTATGTCAACCGAATTCATTGTTTCCTGTTTCTGTATCCTGATATTTATCAAGTTGTCCAGTAACTGTTGAGCATTTTGGATGGAGGTTTCTGATTCGCTTATGGAATATATTTTTGTCGTTTGAATAGGTCTTTGACCAAATTGTTTACTGGTGTTCCCTACAAGTATACCATTAACTGAAGTGGGATACCCTCTCTGTACACACTTGGTAGACCTCAGAAGTGAGCAACGGTTACTTTGTCCAACGTTTCTGTTTGCCTATCTGGTATTGTAACGCGCAGTCGAAATCAGCGAGCGCATACGGAATGAATCTGAATTGCGCAACACAGCCTGCTGCTGTTTTGTCGGTGCCGTTTTATTTTAGGTTTGTGTAAGTCCTGTGCATGGCTTAATCGGCATTTCACTCATGCTTTTTTGTGTTGTTTCCTTTCACAGGACTGTTGTTGGAACCCCCAATTTCGCAAGAACACTGTTCCCCGGTGCTTTCACGTTGCCCGAAAACTGGACCATGAGTGCTACGGGCACTCAAAGTAGAACCGACCGGCTTGTGTGTTTTCCAGTTTCTTCAGCGCAGTGTTGATTTTGTTGGCTAGTCTTGTAGTGAGGTCAGCATTGGGCGGATGGTAGCGTTTTCGAAAAGTGGTGTTGCCTTCTCTATATAGTCTTTTTTGTCCATATCGACAGTCATCCGTCTTTTTTCAGCTGGCAGACTGATGACGTTATATTTTTTTCAGATCGTTCAGTGCTTCGTGTTCGGCTATTGCGAGGGCGCTGGACTGCTTGTTGCAGGTTATTACTAGAACAATGGTTTGCTTGGTTTATCAGTGTGTTACTTGTGGCAGTCTGCTTGATCTCGTCAGATGCTTCAAGATGATCAGGTGTCTTTGTCTTGTGCATCGTTTGTGTTAAAACTGCTACCTCTGTTAAAGACACCTTGTTCACTGTTAAATAGTGAATGAGCTGAGTAGTTTCTGGTCCACAAGCAACTGTTGGTATTGACCTACCTCTGTGCCAGTTCTAACAGCTTTTTCTCAAGTGCCATTCTCTTGCTTTCCGTAGTTCGCGTGACCTATTGCTCGCTTCCATCTTCAATTTTCATACCCGGATTTTGTTTACTATTTGTTTACAGTTTTCTATACTTATTGTCACGGTGTTCTCATCCTTTTATTGTCGATTATGGATATCCGTTAATGACACACAACTTTCATTTTTCAACTTATCTGGCCATCACACGAGCACGATCAGCTGGTAGTCTACAGTCAACACTTACGGACCAACGTTGTAGCGTGTGCATTCGTGCAGAAATAACAGTTAATCATAGGTCGAAGCTCTTCTGCTTGCAAAGGTCTGTTAGCAATTTACGAGATGTAGCATTATCTGCCTGTGTACGTCTTTCATTGTTCAAACTATCCAGACGCACTGATGAGGTCACCTCACTTGGTGTTGGAACGTTTGCAACCCAAATGCCACCGAGTCGAATACCACAACCGTCAACCAAAACTAACAAAAAACACCAATTTTTCCAACAATCGGGTAATTTCCATCCTTTAGAAGATTTTATGTCAACGAGTGATTGTCGTATGACAAATATGCTTCTTTTTGGCCTTAATAGACTATTTTCAAAAAACGAAACTGACAACAGTTTGGTTGCTTAGAAAAAAGGTATTTTAAACTAATTTTTTATTTCTATATCTCATTCCTAAAACATCAGTCATCAAAGCATCAAATATCGCAGCGTATTTCTGAACAGCGTTAGTTGTAATTTCAAAGTCAAACAACTTTGAGGAGATTTTATACTACGTAACCGACCTTCGTGACTACATGGATGATGACACATATAGCATATAACGTGTACTAGTTATTTTCATTACAATGAGGAGATGTAATCATGAAAATTTTTGAGAAAAAATATTCCATATAATCACCCATGCAGCCACTCAAGCAAAATACCCGTCGCAACATTTCAGTTTGCTTACATTAACGGGGATAAGAAAGAGGTGTTCATTTTGAGAACATACCAGACTCGGCAGCACAAAACCAAGAAGGCTTTGAATGAAATGTCGGAATGCGGTTCAGGTTTCACGAATTATTATACAGATGTGTATTCCTCATCTGTATAAGATTGCTACAACTCAAGTTGTAATTTCCAGATCTCGTACGAAGTAGTTTATGCTTCTTGTTACGGATAACCTTTTGAAAGTTATATGAATATGCAAACTAGCTACCTGCATTATGTAGATTTGAGGATAAAATGTAACAAACTATCCACGACAATAAGTGTCCAGTTTATTTTGGTGAATTGTTAAATCATGGTTTAGTGAACTGTAGAAAGTCAATGCAGGCGTGAAAAAAATTGTTATTATTATTTAAACTCAACTGAGATTGCGCCCAGCCTTTTATTGACTGATACTTTGTCCGGTGGTATGAAATGATGATGATCTGTTTGCAGTCAACAAGTTTCTGTCACTTTATGATTAATAATAATGAACCATTTTATCTTCTGACTGACTGCGGCATGGAGTCTTTAACAGAATAACTTCTACCAGTGAGTACGACGAATTACTGATGAGCGAAGCTTATGAGTTTCCCAGTACTGAAGTATATAATTTGTCGTGTGTTTGGAGACAAATACATGTAAGAAGGAGTAGATTTTATTTCGCAGAGTAGTTTTGCTAAATATCCACGTCTTCTTTCACACGACGAATGTACTGACTACCATGATGTGTTTTGTGCACTCAACCCGTCCCATATCTATTCAGCACACATGATTTTCTAGAATGGGCGTTCGGCCCGGTGAAAATGGTCACCCATCAGCTTAGTGCAGCTTGTTATATATAGGCTTTCGTTTGCCAGATTTTACGAGGAATTGTTGGCGAATTCTGAATGCCAGCGAGCTTAGCTAAGATCCAAGTGGCAAACTGGGCCAAAAATGAACCATAATAATCGGGCTACCAATAAGTAGCCAACACTAAAATTTAGTGTTTCCATGTATATTTCGGATTTCCTTCCGAAACATTTGGCAGGTTGCTTCACTCAGATACGAATAACCGTACACAGTTGTGTCAGACTTTGTCGTGAGGACCAACAGAAGAATAAATATAAGGACGACTAGATCAGTGAGAAAGGGTATGCCAATTCTTAACAATTTTCTCACTATCAAGCTTGCACGTTGTAATTCAGGATAGCGGAATTAATTCACGTCACACTGGAAGTATATCGATGATATACTTGGTTTTGTGTACAGTCCATATCAGTTGTTGACAAGATTGCAAAGAAGGACAAGATATACTGCAATATTCATATAAATCTTACTGAAGTACTCACTAGACCTTTACGAGTTCCTGATTCCCGGGTTAGTATAAGAAAGTTGGAACTACCCGGCTACCACTTCAATGCCCCTTCGCAAACGGATTGCCTAGCGTCTACAGTTAACAGTTTCGTACCTATATCTGTAACTGTGATCCTATCAGAATATCACTTGAACGAATTAGGAGCAGTCTTCTTCTGGGGACCTGCTGGAAGCTGAACCCATTTGCCGAATGTGTGCTGACAAAAACTTTCATGCCAGTGAAGTCCAGAAATTCACTCAATCAACTCGGCAGACACTGGTCATTTTACAAATTTCTTAAAGAGTGGCGATTCGAAATTGGCTTTTCCATTTAGCAATATCTGTTTGATGTTGACCTCAGGAATGAAACCGCGGTGGGTCAATCGACGAAAATGTTTCAAACCAAGCACAGCATGATTCGGGCCAGCATTTATGCGGTAAGTAAATCATTTAAAACATTCCACCATATTCCCTATGGCTTGTGCACACTTCGTTGTCCGCATGGTTCCGTTTAGTGAGTTGAAACAGTTATCCCAATCGCCTAATCCCGAGCCGTCTTCACGGAATCAGTGACCTGGTGAACGGAAGCATCATGTCTGATCAAGAAAATAACCAATTAGAATCTTGTTAAGGCTAACACTAAATGACCACTTTGAACAAAAATGAATTCATCTAAACAAATTGCTAGTTAGGGAGTGACCACCGGTAAAAAAAGAATGCACGTTACAGTTTCCAGGGTTCGTGACTGAGTGTTCTTATTGTCACAGACAATTTGAACTTAGAAGACATACATCGCGAGATGTTAACATTTCGTTTACTCT
>QNGE01003564.1:0-15777 GCA_008508345.1 Paragonimus westermani
ACCGTCGTAGCTAAGCCGGGTTATCGTGAACGTGATTTTGCACCAGTTGTCAACTCACGTGGTTCATAACACCATGGTTCACACAATCGTTTGGTATACATGTTTAGGAAGGTGACGACCAGCCGGGCTGAGTAGCGTAAATCTCCGATCGCTTGGCTGAGTTGCTCGGTAAGTAAGTGCATTTCATGAGGGTTAGTTTCAAACAGAGCAACAACTACTTTTCCAGTGTTGTCTTCTTATCGCAACTCGACTGGTGCTTACGGGCTGCTAAACACATTGTCATTCATTATCACCATCATGGCAGCCAAGAGCCTGGCTCGGGCGGTCGCTCACCCTAAAAGAAGAAAACATTACTAAGGTTAAAGACTAATAAAGGAAGACTAATCGGAGGGACTGGAAGTGGTTTGGATGCAAGCAAGCCATTGACCGCGGCACACTGCCATTTCGGGTAACACTTCTAACCAGCGTTCTGGGTGATCGCTAGGAGCCCGGTCAGGTAGGCGATATCCGCCTACTTTGCTCAGTGGAGCAGTCACGGTCTTCATATTTCGTGACCGCGCTGTTGCTTTTCCACCACGTGGTTTCATCTGACTGTTGGTGGTCTCTGTATAATGCCCATCCTTTAGGTACAAAGAGACCACGACTGTTGGCTGCCTATGTGAACGTCCATGTTCCAAAGTCCGTCTCAAATGTGGTCAGCACACCCTCGACCGAATCGGTATCTTACCTGTTCTTTGGATATCTGACTCTTTTTGGGCTTAATGAGTCGACTTAAAACGAGATGAGTGAGTAACTTGGATGCAACAGACACTAGACTGGTCTCTTTGTGGTTGTCACATAGGCTTCAAAGCTCCCTTCCTGAAAACAGGAATTACTGTTGATATGCCCAAATCGCGAGGTACTTCTTCAGTTTCCAAAATCGTTTGGAAGAATTTCTTCAGTTCTGATATCAACCTCTCTCCACCATCTTTGAAAATAAAAGGAAGGAGGAGATCTGGACCAGGAGCCTTGCTACCTTTCAGTAATTGGAACTCCAGGGCCCATTCTGCCTTCGACTCAATAACTGACCATTCGGGCTCCGTTGTCCACATGTTTTGGTTGACGCCAACTGCATTGCTTTTTTCGAAATATTCAGCTCATCTGTGATTGCCATTAACGGTACGAGTTTGGAGAGATAGTTTCCAGTTAAGTTTCATGCCTTCTATTATTTGTTAACCGAAGTTCGCTCTTATGTTTGATTCCCTATTTATCATTTATGTCACCACCGATGTACACCTATCACTAGTGTTGGTGGAATTGGTCCCTTAACTCGTATACTAAGGGATTGCCTGTCGACGTGCTCGCTAAGTTCACCTATACTAGACACCTACAAAACCTTACCAGAGCCAATTTTAGCCATCATTAGTGTTCACCAAGTTGTCTTCTGCCACCCTTCTTGTTTATCTTGATGATGGGGCATATTCTACATGCAGTGTTGGAAAGTGAATTATGTGGTGTTATTTATCTTTCAAGTATCAAACTGCATAATTTATTTTGTCAGTGACGTCGTCATGGAATATGGCGACTAATAGGCAGCTAACTGTGACTCACACGTGCTGGCGCAATTAGTTCGTCGGCGTGGAATATACCTACTCGCCCACTGGCCTGTAACGAATAGTTCCGATAAGAATAACCGAGGGAGTGGAAAGACAACGCCGGAAAGGAAGGCTTTAATCAACCAGAAAACGTAGCATGTGGTCTGTAATGTAACGAACGGAAGGGTCGATTAGAATAACGATATATGTGAGGGAATCAGTTGGATAGGGAAGGGGAAGATACGGTGTAGGAACAAAATATGACATTCTCCCCCGCCATGAAAAAAAACTATTTAAAGTAAAGGTGGATTACTAGGAGTTAAATGTCCAACGTATGAAGTGGGTTATCTTAGAACAACGATAATAGCAAAACTGTGAAGCAAGTTCAGGCCTCACGATTTCGAAGTGAATAAGGTCTAACTCTTTGCTGCTTGGAGATAAGATCTTCAGCGCTTGTTTCTGGTATTCCAGTAGTTTCTATTGTGTCTGATATGACGGAGGGTGTGTCGACAATAGAAGGGTTTGGAATGGGGTCTGACAAAATGGTCTGTGGTAGTTCAGATGTGTTTCTGAAAGGAGCCAGTTGGCGAAGGGATACAGTTTCCTCACGGCCATCTGGAAGACGAATGTGTGCGTATTCGGGGTTACTCTCCAACAGTTCAACTTCTTCTACTAAGGGATCGTATTTGGAGTTCCGGACATTCTTCCGATATAGTACTGGTCCGGGCGTAACGAGCCACTGAGGCAGACTAGTTCCTGCGGACGATTTCCGATTATGTAGAAACATGCGTTCGTGAGGAGTGGCATTGGTAGCAGTACATAGCAACGACCTGATGGCGTGCAACGCGTCCGGAAGCACGTATTCCCACTGGTCAATGTTCAGTGCTTTGGAATGCAGGCAGAGAGAAACAGTTTTCCATAGTGTTCTATTGAGTCTTTCAACTTGGCCGTTGCCTTGTGGGTTGTAACTGGTGGTTCTGCTGGTGGCCACACCGCGGTCATGAAGGAATTGTCTCAACTCCTGCGACATAAACATAGATCCCCGATCGGAGTGAACGAATGAGGGCATTCCAAACATGGAAAAGAGGTCAGTTAATCGGGTAATGACGGTGGATGCAGACATATCTGGACAGGGAAAAGCGAATGGGAAGCGGGAAAATTCGTCAATTACAGTTAGTATATAGTGATTGCGAGTGGAAGAGGGAATCGGTCCTTTGAAATCAATACTAAGACGTTCAAAAGGCTGTGTCGCTTTAATTAAATGACTATTAGAGGGGGTGTAGAATTTCGGTTTTAATTGGGAACACACAGAACATTGTTGAAGAACAGATTTGACATTGTCTAGAGAGAACGGCAAATTCTTTGTTCGAACGAAGTGAAACAAACGAGTAATTCCAGGATGACAGAGAGAATCATGGAGCTTTTTAAGATAGTCGATAGAAAGAGATGATGCACAAAAGGCTCGAGATAGAGTATCGGCCGCGGGATTATCAGTACCAGGGCGATAGACAACATCATAAGAGAATTGAGATAGTTCGATCCGCCAACGTTGAATTTTGTCATTTTTGATCTTACTGGCAATTTTAGTGTCATACATAAAGGCAACAGAACGTTGATCGGTTAGCAGCTTGAAGTGTGTTCCAATCAGGTAATGTCGCCATTTCCGGATGGCTTCAATAATTGCGTAAGCTTCCTTTTCAACGGCGGAATGATTTCGTTCGGTTGCAGAGAGAGTGCGTGAGAAAAAAGCCACGGGGCGGCCACTCTGATTTAGTGTAGCGGAGATGGCTATATCTGAGGCATCCGTTTCAACGACGAGGGGAATATCTCTGGAGATGGAAAAGAGTGAGGCTTGAACTAGTTCGGATTTGAGAGATTCGTAGGCAGTAAGTACATCGTTGGGTAAGGGAAAGCTTTTGTTGCTAATCAGCGGGTGGATTTTATCTGAAAAGTGGGAAAACCACTGGGAATAGTATGAGAACATTCCTACCACTCTTTGCTGTGCTTTCAAGTTTCCAGGTGCAGGCAGCTTGATTAGCGCCTCGAACCGGTCGGGATCTGGCCTCGCGGATCCTTTGGATATTTCGTAACCTAACAGACGAATTTCTTTGGCAGCGAAAACACATTTGCTTCGATTTAATGTCAGTCCGTATTTATCAGCTACTTGCAGGAACCGACTGAGATTAGTTTCGTGATCAACTGCGTCTTTCCCGCATACAGTAATATTGTCAACATAGACAAAGGCTCCCATGAGCGTTTCTCGACGGATCAGCTCGTCCATCGCTCGCTGGAAGCATGCAACACCATTGGTCACTCCAAAAGGTATGCGGCAGAATTGGTATAGACCGTTGCACGCTTCAAATGCGGTATATTGTCTTTCGCTTTTGTTTATGGGGATTTGGTGATAAGCGCTCTGGAGGTCCAGCGTACTGAAAACAGAGAACTGCGAAATTTTTTCTACCATATCATCGATACGAGGGAGGGGATAGGCATCCAGGTGGGTGAATCGATTAATAGTCTGGCTATAGTCGACGACCATGCGACGTTTGTGGCGATCGTTGGTAGTGATCAAGACTTGTGCACGCCACGGTGATCGCGAAGGTTCGATGATGCCGTCTTTTAACATTCTTTCGATCTCGGCCTGAATGAAAACCTCATCGTGGTGACTGTGTCGTCTTGACTTAGTACGGATTGGATGGCAAGAGGGATCGAGCTGAGTGAAAAGAGAGGGAGTTGGAAGAGTAGCAGCAGCTAGACCACATAGCGAAAATGGGGGATGTATACCCTGAAAAGATATTTCCACAGATCTGTGTCGCTGTAGGAAGTCATGCCCTAATAACACGTCAGCGCACAAATTGGGAAGAATGGACAATTTAACATCTGTGTAAAATGTACCTTTATGGAATAATGAAACAATACAGTGGCCTTTGGTGCTGCTGGTTATTTGTGTGGAAGCCAGGACAATTTGGTTGCTTGATGGCAGTCTGGTCCATTGATTTCGGAGTATGACCGCTTCAGAAACATAGCTTTCTGAGCTCCCTGTGTCAACCAGTGCTTGTAAGGTTATCCCATTGATTACCACTTCAGTGATAGCCTTGGTAAGGCTGCTTGGAGCTGCAACCGAGATGACAGAGGAGGTGAGGAACGGAGAAATTGATGCCGTGTGTTTCGAATGTGTAGCCGAGCGGCAAACCTTTTGGTAGTGGCCCCGTTTTCCGCATGATTTGCAGACCGAATCTCTGGCTGGGCATTTGTGGCGAGGGTGTCGGTCATAGCCACAGAAGAAACAGTTAGTTCGGGCTGCAGCTAGTGTAATTTCGCAGTGACTGTTGGATTTCTCGGCAGTATGTTGTGAGGTGTCGGTAGCAGCTGTATTGTAAATCGGAGACTGAGATTGGGCGAACGAATGCGATTGTTGCTGGGCCAGGTCTAAAGCTTTCGCTTGGTCGTAAGCGGTTTTCGCGTCTAAGGTTTTGTGTTCGAGCAATCTTTGGCGAATCGAGTTGGATAAGAGTCCACTTATGAACGCATCGCGGATGGCGTCCTCTTGATTTTTCTCTGCGCTGACAGCTTTGAAATTGCAATCTTTAGCAAGATTGCGGAGTTTTTGCATAAACTGGTCAAGAGTTTCATTGGGAGTTTGTTTACAAGTTGTTAAAAGGTGGCGTGCAAAAATTTCATTCTTTTGTTGTATGTAGAGAGAGTGGAGAGTGGTGATAGCAGAATCATAATCGGTACAGTGAGAGATGAATTTGTACACGGTGGGGGACACAAAATGTATAAGTGTTTTCAGCTTGTCAGGGGTATGAGAGGCAATCAATTCGAGAAAATTGGAAAAAGTATATAACCAGTGTTCCCAGACGTCACCACTGTCCATAGCGTTTGGATCAGCATCAAATCGATCCGGTCGTAGGAGGCGATCCATTATTTTCTGGTTGATTAAATTGTAACGAATAGTTCCGATAAGAATAACCGAGAGAGTGAAAAGACAACGCCGGATAGGAAGGCTTTAATCAACCAGAAAACGTAGCATGTGGTCTGTAATGTAACGAACGGAAGGGTCGATTAGAATAACGATATATGTGAGGGAATCAGTTGGATAGGGAAGGGGAAGATACGGTGTAGGAACAAAATATGACATGGCCCAACCCACAAGTTTACGATTGATAATGGTCTGTGATCATTCTAGCGGTGCAGTGAAGGAGGCGAGTAATCTCCACTGTTTAGTTGGTCGTATAGCTGTCACTTAGAGTGAGCGTGACGACCAACATTCACATTTCAACGAGACTGACTTTTACCAGTCTGTGTTATCTGTGGTAATGGAGAACTTTGAGCTTGTCTGTGGTCAGGCGCACGAGCTTTCTATTGTTGTGTACGTGGAAATACTATCATAACGGAATATGTTTTGTAGTTATTCATGTTCAACGTTGGCAGCCTATATGTTTAGCGCATACAGTGGCAAACTTGCTACAGTATGTGGTGAAAAAGTGCGCCTTACAAGGTTAAAAAGATGTAGAGGGAGAAAACATCTGCCCCGATGCCTACAGGGATTCGCAATACGGGCACCATTGACTCCTGTACTTCGTCATGTCAGACAACGTCCCTAACCAGAGGCGTTCATTATCTTTCCGCTCGAAGTTGGGATGCTGGGAACGCCCCATTAAAGCAATCTTCAATGTCGATGCCTTAATGTGCCGTACCCAAGTCATACGTCGGCCACCAGATCGCCGCTTTCAGATTAACCCATCATTCTGAATCATGGCATCTTAAGGCACGCTATGAGTTGGCATTCGTAAGATGTAACTAAGCCCACGAAGCCTGTGAAAGGCGATAAGTATGCTCACAAGTCGACGGATCCTATTGGCCTCGTAAACAGGTCGGTGAGCTTCGACATATCTGATAGTGTTCCTACTACATACCTCCAACTCTATGGAGGCACTGATGATCAAAAACGGGTACTCTGTGAACATATTCCGCACGGGTGGCCTGGCTTTGTAGCCGCATACTGTGACTGTCCTTACAGTGACACGATACACTCGGCCTTTTAATGAAATCCTGAGATCACGCTAACGCCATTGACGGGCGAACCCATGCGAGCCTTCGTCTTGCAATATGATCTCACCAAACTAGCTACGTTACAGTTCCCAGGATATGTGAATTTCTCAGTTCCCTCCGATGGCTCACCATCAAGAACGAGACCAAGCGCAGAATCTTTCCACTCTTGCAAAAGCATCTTGAACTTTGTATATGCGAGGGCCGTATCAAACTGACAAACTGAAGCTTCCAGTTTATTTAGGATTTTCTAGGCTCCCTGTGAACTCTCATGGAATAGAGTGGTGTCGTCTGCACACCGTGTCTTGAAATTGAATGTCTGGGAGCGGTTTTACACTCTTATTCTCAGCCTGTTAGAGGTCAGTCTAGGATATCGTCTACTGCAAGGTTGAATAAGAGTGGGTAGACTAGACGGCGTTATCGTATTCCACCTGAGATGTTAAAGGTTGGCAATACGCTGTCATAGGTTCTAACTCGGTCCGAAGACCGACATTAAATTGCTTTCAGGATATATACACTCTCGGTAGATGGTCCTAGGGTGCAGCTCTGTGAACCGAATCAATTCCTCTCTGATGTCCGGAAAGACAACTGTTGGCCTTCTCTGTGAGTGGGTGAGTTCAAGCATCTGGCTGTGATGATTCGAAACGTACGTTCAACACTGTTACTGTGAGTTGCCAGGATGATAGGCTTTGTTCCATTTGTAGACAAGCCATATAATTGCAATGCGAAATAGGAAACGTGATGAGCGATGATTATTGTAGACGAGTAGAAAGACGAATGCGTAACATACACCCCGTGTTTGAAAAAATTTGGTGGGATTTTCGTGAGTCATGGGGCACGAACTTTGAGTAATGTGATGTAGGGTTTATACCTCTCGACTCTTCAGAACGTAAGCTTAACTCTCTGTTGCTGGTTCAGAAGGGCTTCGTAGATGTGGTTATTGGAATCAGTGTCAAGATTTTCCCCATACGTGGATGCCTGAGGAACCATTGTGTTTGAATCGGGCGCTTCGTTATCCTTCACTTCTGCCTCTCCGGCATTACAGCATCCTCTGCAGCTGGTGCCAGGTTGCGTAGGGACATTGTGTGCTCACGACCGTCGAGGTGACGGACGAGAGTATATGTCGGATTACATTCTACCAACTCAACTTATATACGGATCGTATTTCGACGTCCGGTTTTGTTTTCGGAGGAGCACTTTGTCGGAGTTCACTAACGAACTTGATAAGGAGAGACCCGTGGAAACTCTACGGTTATGATAGAACATTCGCTCATGTGGAGTACAGTTGGTCGTAGTGCTCGGTAAAGAATCTACAGAATGAAGCGCATCCGGTAGCACTGTTTCCCAGTGTTCAACACTGCGCCTTTTCGACTTAAGTGCCAACAGTGTGGTTTTCGATATGGTATCGTCCAGACGTTCAAATTGCTCGGTAGACTGTGGATAACAGGCTGTGGTGTGACTTGCAGCTCGGTTGTTTGTTTGCAAGGTGTAGGCACCTTGATGTTGAATGTTTGAATATGGACGTAGTCATTTTCAGTAGTTAGGTCTCTTCCCATCCCCTTCTTTTTTCCTTCTGTCTTCCCATATGGGGTTTGCTGTTTCTTCATGGTTGTGACAGTTACGCATTAGTGTGAACCACTGATGTATTGCTGTCTATGGCGATGATGATGATGACTGGTTGCAATACTCCTATCGTGGAGGAGTTGAAGTAATTCTTTCGAAATGAAGGTGGAACCGTGACCAGAATGAATGAATGAAGGTAAAACAATAATGGGAAATTAATTCTAATGGCAGTTGATCATTGTGGAGGAAGAAGTGTCAGTACACCGATAGGTTGGGTTGCTTTTATCAGGGGTGTGTGTGGCGAAATGAAAGAACGAGGTTTTGTTTTAGCGCATACTCTGCATTGTGCGGTGATTGGTTTGAAGCCCTCGAGGATGGACGACACACGGACTTTATTGGAACATACGGGTACATCCGGGGTGACATAATGATTCACGAAGTGTTTCTAGATAACCAGCATGAAAATCAGAGAGCAGTTAACATAGCGTGAAGTGGTATCAGCCACACGATTATCAAATCCAGGACGTTAGAAAATGTTATACTGAAAATCAGAAAATTCCAGTCGCTAACACTGCATTTTCTCGTTTTTGATTTCTCTTGGTTGTTGTGATCTAATTTAAAGAATACGGGGCGTTTATCCTTGGCGAGCGTAAAGTGGTGACCCCAAAGAAAGTACCGTCATTTTTGAGCTCTCCATGTTAGTGTCAGCTTCTTTTTCGACAGAAGAATGCTTATATTCGAACAGTGTCAGAATTCTGGAAAAAATCGCTCGTGGCGATAGCGATATGTGGTGCGTCAGTTTCAACTGTAAGGAGAACTCCCAGCCCAATAGTAACAATGATTGAATCTTGACTCTCCCTTATGATCGATAGGCGAGGCCAAAACCTCTTCAGAAAGAGGAAATGTGTTGTTTCTGACGAACACTGGTTTTGTCTGCAAACCGTGGAATCCGTTGAGAGTAATAAACGGACATACCACTTACTCTTACACTCCGAGGTTTGACGGATCTGGTCGCTCTTTCAATGGTCAGTGACGCTTCTGATATGTTTTAATGACATCTTTTGAAAGTTCGTAGCCCAACAGTTTGGTGTCGCGCATCCGCACAACATTTTCACTCATTGAGAGTAATTCTGTACTTGCGGGTGATGTTGAATTTTGTGAGGTTACGATTACGATCTTCGTTTAAATTGCCTCAGATGGATTGTCCAAGTAGGCGAAGGTCCCAGTCAATTTCTCTCGTTGTCGTTAGTACAACGGAACATTAACATGCCATTGATGACACTGAAGGGAATACGAGTAAGTTGATAGGGACGGCCAGCTGCTTTGAAAGCAATGCAGATCTATTCTTCCCTCTTGACTATCTGCCGGTATGCATTCTGGAGGTTGAGAACACTGAATACCTCATAACGGAAATTTTCCTAATGAGGTCGTCAATCCAGGATAAGGGGTGGGCATCTAAGCAAGTAAACCGGTTGATTATTTGGCTCTGATCCACTACCATTCTACGCTTCTACTGTTGGTTAGACTTTACCAGGACTTGTGCTCTTCAAGATGAGGCAAAAGGTTAAATAATCCCGATGTTCAAGAGTTTTTCGGTTTCAGATTTGATACAGAGCTCATGGGGTAAACAATTGCGCCTGGATTTGGTGACCACTGGCTGAGAGTCAGGCGACAATTATTGAAACAAGGACGGCGGAGTAACAGAAATAGCAAACATGATGCAAAATGCGGATGATGGCTTAGAGCCATAAAAAGGTGTTTTGACGTACCAACGTGACGTATTTGTCTTTCAAGAGTTAGGTTATTGAAAAATGACAATTTGATAGAGTTAAATGACGGTCGTTTGCAACGAATAAAAACGAAACAGTGACCGAATGTGAAACTGGGTAAACTGGTAGATGCCACGGTGGTCCTTTGACAAGAAGAGTGGATTTTCCATTTGTGTGTCCAGACAACAGAATGAGATATGTAGCTTTTCGAACTGCCTGTATGAGCGAGAGCCTTAACCGAACACCGTTCCGTTAAATGTCAACGATAGCATCTGATATGTATGCGGGAGCCGCTGCAAGTGTGATGGACGATACTACAGATTACGATATTGCTGCAGAATGTATAGTCTTAGAAGACTGATACCCGTTCGTAGTGACCTTTCTTTTCACAGAGTTTGCAGATAGCATCACTAGCTGAACACTGCTTTTGCAGATGCTGACGTAGTCCAGGAAAACAACACAAAGAACCGTTCTCTTTTGGAAGGTTTCCTATGGTTGTCATACATTCGATGTCATGCCTTTGGGATGAGCGTTTGAGGGTACTCAGGAGCTTGTGGCGACACGGCGCAGGAGAGTTGTCGGCTGTAAGAGAGGAATAGATGTTGGACTAGTTCCAGTTGTCTAACTACTGAATTGAGATCCAAGGATTTCTATTCAAGTGGCCGCTGATGGATAGGATGAGAGTTTAAACCACGAACGAATGAATCACGCATAAATTGCTCACGATACATTTCAGCAGAAACTGCTTGGAAACCACAGTCCGAAGCCACTGTCTCAAGTTCCTAAAGGAATTCCTTCAATTTTTGTCTGTTCTCTTGCTTAGCAGCAAATAGGAAGTGTTGAGCGAAAACAGTGTTTTCTTGGCTGATTGTAAAGATTCTGCAGTTTACACATGACTGTCCTGTAGGAGTCATATTTCGCGACGTGTTTGTATACAGATGTACTGACAATAAACGAGAGTAGCCATTGCATCTATTTCAAGCGATTTTGCAGCAGAAAGGAAGTTCTCGAATGTCTTCCGCCAGTGAGGCCACTGATCACTTACGACAGACAAGTGAAGGTCGGCGTCGATACGATCAGGTATTTTACAAGTTGGATAGGTTGTGGCGATTCGAAGCGTATCTTCAACACACTGTTACTAAGACAGAATGTGAGTCGTCAGAACGATAGTCTTTATTCAACTTGTAAACGAGCCATATAGCTGCAATGCAAAATAGATGACGCGATGAACGATAAATAATGCCGACTAATGAAGAGATACAAGTGCATAACACTGGCGAAGTGTGAAGATGTCAGTTCAGCGATGACCAGGACGAAACCCAATTTGTCCCCCACGGATGTTCTCTTCGCGCGTTTCGCTTAGTCTACGAAGTACGATGGCTGCAAGCAAATTCGATGCGACAATAATCAATCTGATCCCTCGGTGGTTCGCATACGATTTGCGCGAGCCTTTTTTTTAAAAAAAGGAGATGAGGTGAGCCAAACCCGTGTCATTTGGAACGACTTCATTGATCCGGAGTTCCTGGAGCACACGTCAGCCCTGCTGGATGGAATATTCCGGCGGGCGTCAAGAATTTCTAATGATCGCACAAAGGTTTAGTGGTTTCAGCTGTGCGAGCAGCAGTACCTCACGAAGCAGTGCTTCATTTTGTATTACATGCTATACGTGTCCAATGTGTTTCGCCATTGTCTGGTGAGCGGAGTCGTTGATTATTGGTAAGCGCGTTTGTATGTAGAGCGTCTGTATCTCCGCTGCTTTAGGTACGTCAGTTTGTGTTTGGAAACGGAATGGTCTCCTACTTGGCGCATACCACGGGTGCTCCAGATTGACATATATCTTGGATACAGTCACGCCATCAGTAACTCACGGCTATTCGTGTTCAAAATTGACTCAGCAATAGAGGCCGCCACACACTGACTTCCTAAACTCCAAAAATTAGTACTTGGCAAAACCGGACTATTATCAACACAGAACTACTGTTATCTGTTCGGCGAGTACTGTAAGGGTGTAGGCCACTTAAATCACGCACATATGTACTCAACATGCCTACTTGCCTGTTCAATTCTCCAGCTAGTATAACAATTTCCGCGCAGCATGCGCGGCAAAAATAATCTCTGAACTACAGTCTGTAGGTCCATATGGTACAACAACAAACAGGTAGTGTTTGCGATGGGCTCTTCTCGATGCCTTAACTGTGACTTCGGGTCTGAAATCGCAGTCAGCTGTTGACGGGTATCTACTCAAGTAGCGCCTTCTCTGCTTATACCTAGGGCACTTTCTACACCGGTTTAACCAATGACCGGTGTCATAGAGTCTTCGGACAGGCTCACATCGCGCTCGCATAGGGAAATGGCCGAGGGTGAACAAAATTTTAACTTTGGGCTAGAATCCTGGAGCTGTATTTTAACAAAACAGTAGATATCGGTGGCGGGGCTCTCTAAAGTAAGTGCAGAAGCTATCAGTTGACCTATCGGCATACGTGTTCGAAGGCTGACGGTGGCAAACTTAAGTCGTGTTCAGTGGCAAGTAGGGGTTCGTGTCCATTAGGCGGAGATTTCGTCTTGGTGTTTGGCATCCTCTCCTTCTGGCTGACTTCCGCCGCGGGAGACGGTCGACTTTATCTGTGACTTCACATTGATTCACAACATAAAGCTGCATTTCCTAGCCACTATCTTGAAGCCTTTGATATTGTCGCGTGCTGTAACGAGATTTAAACAACCAGACAAAGTTGCAATGGGTAGCTCTCTAAGACTGATTTGGGATTAATTATTTATGTTTATGATTAATCTCCACCTCGCGAATACACTACGTGACACCCCAATTTATCGTCGATATGCCGACGACATAGTAGTATTCGCACAAGACAAAGTGACAGTAAGTAGACTATTGAATTTATTGACTTCTTCGCACTGAAATTTAACGTTATCGTCTGGCTTTGAGAAGAAAGACCCGCTCGTCTTTCTGGATATCAGCATCAAGCGGCGGAAGGATGGTACAAAGTGTCGATCAATACGTCTTAAGTCCGCCTAAACAGAAATATGTCTGAATTTCAACAGTTTCTCACCCACACGACACAAACGCTCGTTAGTTTGTTGTTCATTTCACAGAGCACAAACCATATTTACGGGTGGTACAATAGATGCAGAGTTGAAATTTATTCGTGGGACCCTGGTCCTCGACAGTCATTCACGGGGTTTTATTGACTTTCACAGCAAGCCGAAAGTAATAAACCCACAAGAAACGTCTGTTCCGAAGAAACCAGTATACATGCAGTTGCCATACAAATGAGATAGTAGTATGTCGTTCTTAACGCGACGACTGACGCAGGTCATCCAATGGACGCACACTGCAGCTACATTGCCTTTGCCCAGTCACACTAGGTTACTCACACTTTTTCACATTAAGGCGCGGATGCCAGAGCTGTCCGCTTCACACTGTACATACCAGTTCAACTGCAGCTGCAGTGCCCTTCACATTGGCAGAACTGATCGATCCCTGCGCCCTGGAATGAAGTAACATGCCCAAGTACATCGAGGACTTGACGTGTGGCGTGACCCCCTCTGTGTGCAAAAGCTCTTGACCTTGAACCTCCGGTTACCATGGTTCTGACCAATGACATACTAGTGTCTGCACCGACTTGATGCATTAACCCAGTTCGATTAAAGATTTTTGATGTTCACCACTGTTATATGTAGCAACTGACGAGAACGTACGGAATGGTACTACCATCTTGCAAAACTGGCCTTCTGATTTCGTTATCTTATCTTCGTCTTATCACGGTTTTAAACGATGAACTTATGTTGAGGGTTGTTTCGAAGTTCCCCGTATGGTATGGCCGAATTTTAGCCTTTTTTTTATCGTGTATTGAACACTGCTCGATTTGATTCGACTTGTCCGAAACCATCTGCCATTTTCCTTCAAACCAGTATGGGTCAGACTTTCAGATATCCGTTTAAATGTCCCACATCCATTAAACTTTCTGACAGGCGAGTTTGGCATGAGCCTCTGACTTTTTTCTTCTCTCAGCGATCAGAGGTAATAATCGTGATATTAGTCGTTACACAGCAAGGTTCTCAGACTATTGACAGTTCATCCATGTTCACTGTAGGTCTTACCTCTAAGTCTCGTATACCTTTTGGATTTGACCACAGCTCGTGCTTCTGTGATTTTTCTCTCTATTGTTTTTACACTTCCCTTTGTACTACTCCCCACTCATACTGTTTTTCTTCTCTCCAGTTCAAACTGAATCCAAGCCAACGGGATCGAGTCAAAAAATTTCACGAGATCACTCGGTGCTCTGAGAAAGTGGCGACACAGTGCCTTCAGTCGAATAATTGGAGGCTGGAGCAAGCTTTGGATTATTTTTACCGACAACGACCGGCTCAGTCTAATACTTCGGTTGATGAATCCAAAATTGAAAAGTTATTTCAGCGATATCGCGGTCAGTCACGGGTTAAATCTTTGTTTGTTATAACGAATTAGTAAATTTGCGTCTTTTTTGCCACTATTCGCGTGGCTTGGTTGGTGTTTTCATGTCCATGGTTGGAAGATTTTCCACTTGTTAAAATGCGTTGCCAAATTGGAAGATTTCCTTCAGTAAAAACACTATCATATGCACTATAGCGCTTTCAAGCCCACATTTGCGACATCCAGCTCAGCTCTGATCACACACCGTTGACATGGTTTTTTGCACTCATCAGGCTGTAAGATAATGTCAGCTTTTCGGCTTGTACTGTATATCAACGTTTGATATCATACGGTGCACCGAGTCTCATGTGGCAGCTGTTGTCAGTCCGCTGAAACCTAAGCGGGAGCTATCGGAACTTGAACCGTAGACCCCTGTGCTTTATTGGAATGCTCACTTCTAGACTGCTCCGAGTCTATGCAAGAAGAACACTATCAGTTTTACCCAAACAGACAAGGGGACTCAAATTAGTATAGATACGAACACAGAATACCCGTTCTGGCGATCGCCTAACTATAGGTAGCTGTACCGGGTGTTCTTATCACTTTTCTACTTGCACTGAAACACCGTGACAAAGCTCGGGCTATCTCGAAGGTGTCGCATGCTACACTAAGGAAAAGGAATTTAAACAGAACACACTGCTTACTTTCATAACTGGTGTCTATTTTTATAGATCGTCGCCACATTCCAGTGTAACCACCATGTCATGACTAACTGTGGGCTAAGCCACGGTGCTTTTGAATGTGCTTTAAAATGGAAAATTAATGTATACACAGGTTCACTTCGAACAGCTCTCAAACCAGTGTCACTCATCGATGTGCCTACTTTATACTTGGACTCCATTATACGACTCACCGCCTACTATCCACCTGGTTGCTTATTTGAGCATCGACCGACTGCATCGACCGATTCTGTCCAGGTTGGGTAGCGTACTACTACTGCGTTGCCGCCACAAACTTGTATTGCCCTGGTCGATAGACTTGGAACCACCCACTGAGACTGAGGTCCGCAATTGTATTGCGGCTCTCAAACGTAATATGGCTGCTGGTCCAGATGACCTCGTGCTGACACTTTTCAAAGAAGGGGGAGAGGCGTTAGTAGAGGCTTTGACTTATTTGTGTGGACGACGGAAACCATCCCCCAAGTTGGAATCACTCGATAATAGTTCCTATATTCAAGAAAGGTATCAGGGGCTCTTGCGAAAACCACAGAGGAATTAGTTTAACTCCAGTCATTTCTGGGGTTCTAACATCCATTATACTTCGCCGACTGACTGCAGCTCGGAAGGTAAACATTAGGGAAGAACAGGCAGGATTTCACCCCGGGCGAAGATGTATAGATCACATTTTCACT
>QNGE01003564.1:16467-45437 GCA_008508345.1 Paragonimus westermani
GCTGATGACGCCTTACTCTCACTTGCAGCTCGGTTGTGTTGTTTGCAAGGTGTAGGCACCTTGATGCTGAGTGTTTGAATATGGACGTAGTCATTTTCAGTAGTTAGGTCTCTTCCCATCCCCTTCTTTTTTCCTTCTGTCTTCCCATATGGGGTTTGCTGTTTCTTCATGGTTGTGACAGTTAAGCATTAGTCTGATCCACTGGTGCATTGCTGTCTATGATGATGATGGTGATGATGATGATGAGCGTACTAACATTCACATCACATATCGCATGCTCTGTCATTTGGCAGCCATTGCTTATTGGTGCGGGCACTAGAAATCCGGTTTGCACTCTGCAGTTTTGTTCGTGCATTCGTATGAAAAGCTTGAGCCGAATATGTAGATTTTTTTTCCCTGAGGCTCAAAAACCTGCAAGGAGAACCATGTGGTTGATTTTTCTCTGGTTGCCATGGCATCCTCGATCTTGTCTTTATTTCACCTCAGTTATTCATCAGACTGAGCTCGTGTTGGTTCATCACGTCTATAAGAAGCGAGATTAAGCAGGGTTAGGCTGAATTTTGACGCAATCGTAAGTGCGTCGGTCATATTTTACCTAACGGACCTCGGAACGTGTTATAACCCTACCTCCAGTGCGGAATCAGAACACGCGTGAAGTATATTACGAAGTCGGTTTTTGTTCCTTGTTCACTCTACTGGAAATGGTAGATACTGTCAGCATTACGTTCAAAAACTTCGGACAGCGAATTCTTCTATGACCTTTAACTAATGATCATTCAGCAACAAGCCCGTTTCCGAAATATCACCCTTTTTTTTCTCGTCTCACTTCTCTGTATCCAAATCCGTTCGATTTTTCCTATGTTCGTACCATATCGTGACTGGACTTTGAACGGTGTGACGGCTCACACATTTCAGTGCCCAACTGGGCTGAACCGGGCGGTGTGACTATCATAGCGACAGATTCATAACGGGCAGGTCAGTAGATAGAGATCTTACATTACGATAGTCTCTGGGTCCCTCAAGTTGGGAGTCGGAAGGAAGTTGACACTTTTTTCCGAAAAAAGTGGTAGTTTTGATACACAGGCACCCATTATCTGCTTTGCGGTACAGACTTCTGAGCAAAACGCTTTGGTTTAAAGCCATAATCTTTCTCCTGTCTCCAGGTCCGGGCATCATGGCAGTATCTTAGCACACACAGAACCACGGATATAAGCACATTCGATTAACTTATCCTGCATGGAGACTACTCACAAATCTGGCAAGCAGATCTGACAGGCGCTCGCAACTTTCTCAGTTTGGACAGACGATGCGCTGTTTCATCTCGTGCAATCAGTAGAGCAAGTTGTGAATAATTTTGTCTACGTGGGAAGCTGTGTGGCGCACGCCAGACGTTATAGATTCCTGTCTTCCACATTCGTGGACCAACTTTGTTCAAAGTGGGGACTCCGGGAGATAGCACTCTTCCAAAATAAGAGCCCTGATGTAATGCGTAACACGAAGTTGCATGGAGCCAAAGGACCGGGAAGATATACACACGACTCATGCAGTGTAAAACCAGTGTGGTGTCATCCACATGATAGCACTGGATTACAGTGCTTTCCTCGTCCAAATGATCGCCATCCTCAGTGTTCCAAGGCTTACGTGAGCCAGCCACTGCTAATTTATCAACCAACATCTTATAAATTTGATTCCCGCTTTTCTCAGGACTTCTACTTCGCACGTATCCTAAGATGTTGCCAATCTACCAGGATTAAAATGTACTGAAATCGACCATGAACTATTGTGATGAGGATTTGTAACAGAAAAGAAGCAGCAGGAACTTATTATGTTTTTACTTTCGTGAATGTGCAAACTGACGTTTGAAACAGATTCCTAACCAGCGCCTCGGAGCTGCTCTCGCCAGTCCTCATCCCGGATAGTTTTTTTCTAGGCGATAATGACATGAGATTGGAAAGCGGGTTCAACTTTACCTCCGGCACTCTCCTCCGAACGGTAAGGCGCACCGCTATTGAGCTTGCTGTCGAACAGCACGTTTGCTAGAGCAGCTGAGGTGAACGTCATCCACAGATAAGGAACGGAAATCACCTTCAAGCGCCTCCGAGGTTTTCTGGACACCCCGTTGCTGCCGGTCGTATACTACCGGACATTCCACACACGATGCCAACGGATGGGCGAGGACGTATGCGATTATAAAGATGGTTCATTGACGCTAGAGGTTTACACTGAAATTATGTCTAATGTAGATTGGTTGTTGCTTACTCTGTTGGTCTTATTTCGTTAGTACATGTGTCGTTATCTTCTATAATCTTAACGCTTAGTCACTTGCAATGAGTAAACGTTCCACTTATTTAAATAATGATATAGTACCTCAGATGCAAAATTTGACATTCTTAACAGTCATTGCCGTACAACAATAATCTCGCAGATTAAGGTAGATGTGTATTCGTAAGTAAGTAGAGCTTACTGTGCGCCACAGGAAGTGCGTTCACAGGTTCGAAGAGAAATACTACACAGGGGAGACTAACTTGTCTTAGATAATTGGTGTTGTTTTTCGACTGATGACTGATAATTGTACCAAATGTTAGAAGGCTTTTAAAACATAGCGTGCTATTGAATGGTCAGTTGACAGTATTTCTTCACCTACGCCTCTGACTGATGGAATCACATGGCGATCGTTTACCTCTCTCGTACCTTCCACGATCGATGCAATTGCACCTCGTGGAACCTATAGGCAACCGGGTTTTAGAAGTGAATTTGTTTACACCAGGTTGGACAACAACTTCTACGCTTTTAATCAACTGTACGCACGTTGACACTGACTTTTTGTGACCGTATCTTCTTGAGAACATTGATCTGATTGTGGGAGCACACAGTAAGCTTTCTCCCCACCGTGAATGTATCACTTTCTGGAGTTGGTACTGTCCTTCTCCGTCCGTTATTCTCTCTGTCCAAGGTTGGCTAAGGATGTTAAATTCCCTGTGCCTTTGCTTTTTCTTAAACTCGACTAAAAGTTGTTCAACCTAGTGCTGATAACTCCCCTTCCGACTATTCCTTGTAAGTTGAAAATTGAATTTCGTTTATAGTCATCTAATTTCTCGTAATGACCAAGCTCACTGCGTGTAACTAGGTTGCCCTTGTCCCTGGAAGTATTTGTCATCGGATACCTAGGAAGGCGTTAGACAAAGTACTGGTATTCTAGCCCTTTCACTATTCAGAGTCTGTTGGCTCATCCATTTCGCTCGAAATTTTTCTGCATGTTGTTTGTAACTCCCATGTTGAACATGTTCAGGAGAACGCTATTAAAGGCAGTATGATTTCATTCTACTAATTGACAGTTGTGAATCACTTGTGTGCACTCGTATTAACTGCCTTTAAGCTAGAACAACAAATATCATTCCTTGCTTACGTATGAAAGGGAGCTAACGAGTGTAATCGAGCCTGGTTCGGGCCGGGCAGTGCGCATGATATCGCAACATCTGAGAAACTCGCTGTACCGTATGAAAAATCAGATTAGTTACTTCATTATTCCACAATCCATTTTTAATGCTATCGAAGTTAGTCATGTTGTAGGAAATTTCTGAGGCATTACGTGAGCTGTCCTCCGACTGTCTCGGCCAGCTAATACATGTTCATTTTCATGCCAAAGTACGGTAAACATTTCACGTTTTTTTCCCTATATTTGATGTTGCTGTTCAGATGCTCAGTACCCGGATCGCATCTTGGCAACTGGTATGGAACAGTTCATTGTGCATGATCTCCGAATCGACCCAGCCAGCCTTACTACCCTTGTGCTAGCTTGGAAATTTGATGCTAAAACACAAGGAGAGTTTACGCGAGAAGAATTTGTTCGCGGCTTTAAAGACCTCGGGTAAGTGAGTGGCTTAGTGGTAGTTTTTCAGTTCCCTCGGCGTTTGACAATTAGAAAGCGATTTAGTGTGAAAACGTTCGCTGAATTTGTGGCCCGTAGACACCCAACCGTTTTGGCTTCAGTGCTGTCGGGTTTTCGGTTATGGAGAGCCCTGTATTTATGACGTGCACCGGCTAATGTGCAACCGTCCGTCTTCTCAGCCGGATATCCCATGTTGTGTGCAGCGTCATAGGATTTTTTATTTAGGTGCCCTCCATTCAGTATGGCTTGGGATATAAACGTGAGCGGAAAACGGGATGAGTTTTGTTGTAAGCGACCTCGTGCAGTTGAAATTTTGATGTTTATTCCGTTACGATGCAACCTATTCCTGGGCTACGACTCGGCCAGTCAACCTGCACTTCTGGGGTCTCCTACTCAGGGTCACACTTGCACATAAATAGAACAGCCCTTCCGTTGGTCTTGTTAGGTCAGAGTTTGGTAGACCGTTCTCTTCTGCCGTGTTTCGTCGTATCGAAGTTCGTGGGTTGTGCGCAGTCGTTTTGAGGTTTGTAAATTTGGTCGAGAAATTCGTTTTAATTGTTGACGGTCAATGATACACAACTGATGACGGAGAAACTCCGATGGATCACTGACAATCTGGTTGCCTGCCTGCATTACTGAACCCAGATCACGTGGACAATACAGATTTCGGATACCATCCACCACAGCCGTTGCTGAGTGTAAGCCCGAAACGCCAGTACTGAATCACGTTAGCAATGCATATTGTAGTTATTACAGCAGTGAGACTGAGCGATCAGCTTATCCAGGCAGATGTTTCTGTACAGCGTTCCATCTGTGGGCATATACCATTGAGAAAAACCAAGTTGACCAACATTTTCTCGAAAAAATCATCATCACATCATCGTCGTTAACTTTCTGAAGGCTAGTTATCACATGTTGTTTAACCCTTGAGAATACCAGCTAACATTAGACTCAGGGACGACAGCCAGCTCGGTCCTTTCAACTGTTAAGGTGATGTGGACAGTGTCGTTGTTAGGTGCATACGTGCATACATCACCGAGAGACAGTACAATTATATGAAGCTCATTGCTACTGTGATCGCACAGTTTTACAAATTACTAAAGATGAAAAACCTAATCAGGCAGTTAATGTACATTCCGAAACAAGTACGTTGTTTCAAAATTTGATCACGAAGGCATGTTCGAGACGTAATATTCTAGATGTTACTAACCAGAAAGGAAGTTATGTGCTCTCTGGACGTTCACTCGCTATTCTCAATTGTGCCATAAACAGGAGACAGTGGATTCTGTTGATTGTGTATTGGCTCATAGTATGAAGATTTTTGTCCCAGTCAGTAGCCTGGGCCGTTTTATATTACTGTGCACTGAAAATATTAAATTTTGTTATAAAACTGTGAGATATAAACAAATGAATACAATCGCGATAGTTAGCCCTCTGGAACTGATTTCGGCTGAATTGTTTGTCTACGGTTGAATTCCGTCTTGTGAATGTGTTACAAGATATTCCTTTTTGTCTACCATACGCGGATGTCAGTTGTGTTCGCTGAAGAGGCAGTCAGAAAACTACTGGGTTCAACGAACTCGTCGCATTCAGTTATGACGTTGTCAACTGAGCCTGAAACGCACTTGGCTTCCTAGTATCAACGTTACGCGAAAGCGAGATGAGACTGTGTCGATCAGTGCATCACAAATCCATCCAAGATGGACAGTACTTGAATTTAAGCAGTTTCACACCTATCCAGACTAAGCGCTCTTTGGTTCGATGTCTCTCACAAAACTATATGTACGCGTGGCACACCTGGTCTAGATTTGAAATTTGTTAATGGCACCTTTACCTATCATGATTATCCACAGAGGATTATTGACTTTCATTGCAAACCAAAAGTAACGAACTCTTAGGCAACATATGCGTCGAAGAAACCCATGTGCATGCATTTACCGTATAGGAGAGACGACACTATGCTGTCCCTACCGTGGCTCCTGACGGAGATCACGCGACAGACACACACACTGCGCTTACTTAATTTCACCACATTACTCACACCTTCTCAGATTAAAACCCCGATATTGGAGCTGTTTATTTCACATCATATTTATCAGTTCACGTGCAACTACGGGGACGTTTCCTTTGCGAGAAATGATCGATCCTTGCTGTTTAGGGTGAAGGAACGGATCATCAAATATATCGAGGACCTGATGCGTAGCATGACCCGACGTGACCTCAATAGGCTGCGCAAGCCGACTTCATCGATCGACGGACATGTGCTGGAGACCAGTCCTGGTCAGTCCGATGAACGCTTTCTGTGTCGATGCGTCATCACAAGCTTGTCATCCTTAATCCACTTGAGACACTGCCGGTCACGTGCTACAAACCAGCTTTCTTTGCGCAGAAGTTATTGACCTTGAACCTTCGTCTGCCTCCCTTGGGTTAGCAACAGACTACCATATATGCGTTTCGTTTATTAGGTTGACTTATTCAAGTAATTTGTGTTCAATCGTCTTTATGTGTAGCGCCTGACAAGAACATACGAAATCTTATTATCTTGCGAAATAGGTCTTCCAGTTTCACTATCTAAATTGACATACTGTCCTGTCCACTTCCGATTCCTGTAGTTAGATTATCTCAGCGTACCATCTGGTCTTTTGATTAAATCCGCAGTTGGCGAACTGAAACGAGCTGACCTTTTCTGCTCCTGCCGCGAACCGTATAGAAGGATGAGCCTCATTGAACACAAAGGATATTATCGATTTCATCCAAGTTGTAC
Source organism: Paragonimus westermani (assembly GCA_008508345.1). Lineage (NCBI taxonomy): Eukaryota > Metazoa > Platyhelminthes > Trematoda > Plagiorchiida > Troglotrematidae > Paragonimus > Paragonimus westermani. Next base: position 23,121 of record QNGE01003564.1, read on the forward strand.
GTCAGTGCGAAAAGATCGTCTAGATCACGACTGTATAAACAGGCGGTCGACCGGCTTTTGTAAAGCTCATCTCGCCCCAGCTTGCCCATACGTGTGCTGAGGAAGGAATGTCATAACCACTCATTTGTTTATCGATAAAAGCGACCTGTTGAACGTAAATTGCACGTTGAATGTACATCGATGAAGCAACTCTGTAGGTGTCAGAGCCAAAATTGGTAGCTTATTATTAAGCGTATCAAATTACTCAACTAGGTAATAGTTTCCGTCAGTGGCACGTTTGTGAACAATGAGATAACATCAGAGGAACACAGACTTGCTAGTGACATTCAGATTCGTTATGGCCCGTACAAATTCGATTTGACGGTTCTGGATAATGCTGATCAGGAAGGAAAGGTTGTTTACGCTCTTGACGTAAATCCGCTGTTCACAAATGCATCATTACGGGACAGTCGGTTTTGTAGGTTTTACTGTCTCAACGAGTCGTTTTACGACACTGTGGGAGGGAGTATTACGCACGCTCTGCTTCGTGGCTCATAAAGTCGGCGTATAACGGAACCTGTTAGTTTAATTCGGCTGGGCGTCGCTTCTGAAAACATTCTGTTAGTCTCCTATCAGCCCTCCTGCCATTTGTACCAACACTGGCATGCTGTTCATACCAATCAGCTGGTGGAGGGAGTCGAATTGATTGTTCTCTCTTCGCCCAACGGTAAGTGTGTCATTCTCACGTTTTAATTAGTAATCATGTCTAAGTTGTTTTTTTTTAAACATGTTCGTCAACTTGCCCTTTCCTTCGAAGAATGTTTGTATTTTTAGCCTTGTAAGTATTTTATTCGGTTAACCCTAAACAACGATCCTTTCCTCTTTCTCCAACGTATGTCTTCAAGCTTCCCCTGCTTTTTTGGTCTCCTGTCAGCCAGTTACGCTTCACACGCTCACTCCAAACTGTGGTTCTCAGTCAGTCAGATGCAGCTGAGAACTGTGCTGTTAATTCCCGCTGCTCTTGTCAGGTTTATAGTTTTTTTAAAATCGTGTTCCTTTGTCTGACCCTTACAGCTGTGATTCCATAGAAAGTTTGAGAGCCGCTTTGCCCGCAATGGTCGCCGAAATTAATGACAAAGACTCCTTCAAATCGCTCTATTCTTTCACTTTCGGCTTCGCCAATGTGGACAAACACGAGTGCAAATCGTTGGGTGAGTGGTCACCAGTTTCATTCCAATCATTAACCTTGTACAGCCACATCACTTTGTTCGCTCTATTTGCCTCACACACTGCGGTTAGTTTTGTGTCCTTTTCATTGTTTTCTGTGGGCCCATAAGATTCGTCTCAGCATTGGGCTCGAATGATTGTGTATTGAAGTATCGTTTTATTCATACACATCTGTGATTAGTTATAGTCTAACTTCAAGTTAGTTTGAATGATTCTTGAACCGAACTGTTGACAGCCATTTACAGGATGACCGTACACTCTCAGTTCGCATACGCTTCGACGTGAATGCTGATAGCCTTCACTGTGTCCCTTTTAATTTGGCCGATTGTAAAGTGTCGAATGTGACTGGTTACCTTTATGTTCTCTTATTGATCGACCTGCCTGAGGTTGCGGCTGTGTTGTGTCCCTGTACTAGTTGCGCATTCGTGCCGTGGCCTTCACGCCAAGCTACTACCTTTTTATGTGACTAATTTGCTTTTCTGATGTATCACACTGAGAGCTATTACATTCGGAAGGAATACGTACTATAGTAAAGTTTAATTTCCTTAAAGCTACCAACCCCTATGTTCTCTGTGTTTGTACGATCCACGTGTAAACAGTGATCTGAACAGTACTTTTAGTGTTGTGTATGTTTCTTGTCTTATTTCCATATAAAGAATTATTGTCCTTTCTAGAGGACCTATTGGATCATCCTCTTTATTAAGTTTGACCGAAAACCGAGAAGAAGAAAAGACCTGGCAACACCGTTTATCGGATAAACTAGTAAAAATTGGGCCACCGGGGTTCTGAATATATAGGCTGAAACGATTACCTTACATGGCTGATAAGACACAGAGCAAACCAGACAAGACGATCAAATGTGGCGAAAAGCGGAACGAATCGGACGAGATGGTCATATATGGCTGTCGGGCTGCTACGACGGACCACAGTACAGTTCCGATGGCGCGAATTCGTTCGTCCCCACGACTGCAGTGTGACTGGCTCAGTAGAAGAATACAAATCAATCCAACCGAAGATGGCCTAATCAGTCGATACGACATGACTCATTTTGACTGCTTCGTTAAGAGATGTGCCTCCTAACACCTTCCATTTGAGTTTGTTACTCGTATATGCGTGAATGAAGATTTACTTGGAGTGAGATCACGGCGGTCCTGGTGCGGCATCGTAGCTGAAGTGTTGGCAGTTTTTGGTGAATTCTATTGGACCCCAACGTTCTGTGTCCTTGGTTTACCTAATGATCTTTGGCGCTGTCCAATGATTCTTCCAGTGGTAGTCCTCGACTTTCCGAGTGGACCGTTTGTTTCTCAAACCGTCCGAACTGATTGGTACGTCATATCCAGATACTCCGCACAGCATTGTCCGTCGACAGCTTCACATTCTCCTAGGTGTCCACCTAGCCTCTGTCCCGCGATAGTCTGTGGCCAATACTGGTTAACCAATCTCAAAAGAACGGGATCAGGCTGCACGTCTTCCGTTAAACTGCTCTTCCATCGAGAGGTTGGTATTAGGCGCGGGTGGCTTGGAAGAATGTGGTAGATCATTCGTTGTTCATAGTCTGTGCTTCATCGATGCCTCAGCTGGAGATTTCCTTTCCGGAAACTGTCGATTCCGAATCGTTCGGTAGCTGAGGAAAATCGCTTCGAAGGCGTTGGCCGCATTTATATTTTTCAAAATATGTGCTCGAGTTAAGAGGGTGGGTGGGCAGCTATTTGGTGATTAACGCTTAACTGTAATTAAGATGTAATTAGGACCATTTGAAAAAAGGTGCTGCCTCTGTTTACTTGGTGTGTTGGATCCTTCCCCTATGAAATGATGAGACTAGTTTCTTATTACGCCTCCTCTCCGTACTCACTTGATAACAACTGAATCCTTGAACAAAGTAGGTCAAATAACTTCACTGCGCAGACTTTTCCTGACGGTTCTCAAAAGTAATGCTAAATGGATGTAAATGTGTTTTTTAGTGTTCATCTGAATCTGTTGTATTCAAAGATAATCGTTTGATTTCTTGATTTTAACGAAATGCGTTAGGTTCTCTTTCTGATTTTATCCACATCGTTCAATTCTTGGCCCACATCCTCTTGACGATCCTAACACTGGAAAAAGCTAACTTCTTACAGTAATTTCTTGGGGTATGACGTTTTTCGGGTTCATCCCATCAACGAAATCTTCTTCTAATTGGCTAATTTGACGGATCTCTTCAACTTTCTCTCTTCATTTAGAAATGTGATAGTGATGTCTAAGTATACATCGGCGTACTTCACAGAGTTAATTTCTGGCGCTAGGTCCAACGGTAGTCGCGTTTGATCGGAAAGATTGATCTCATGATTCTTCATTCGATTGAATAGATGTTTTAGTGTTGTTGACTCCAGTGTGACACCACCAGTTGTTGGTCATTTATGGAAGAGTCATTCCGACGTATACGGATTCCACAGCATGGTTCAATCTCACTGCGGTTGTTGCGCGAGCCACACATACCGCCAAGTATTTCTTCATCTCTAGCGTCCCCTAATCCTCCTAACGATTTCGAGTGATATCTTCAAAGTATGGTTGCAATTCGAACGTCGTGTTTGGTGGAAAGAGTAGCACAATTTTTTGCCATCAAATGTACGATGAATGTTTAGCTCAGTTATCAGTTTAGGGACTTCCCCATTTTACATGGACATTTTCAATCCGATGGAAGTTTGACGCCGCGTGCACCCTTCACAGAATCTGATAAAGCTATCAAAACCTAATTAATCGAAAAAAGGCTTGACCTTTACAGCAACAATGGTTGGTAAATGGGAGCGACGCACTGCATGCCTATTTGAACCGGTAAAGCGGTTCGTCGTCACCTTCGGGATGGTTGACGGCATCTGTTTCGTGTTAACCTTATACAGTAACCAAAGCGAAAGGACTCCTATGCATGATACTTACCACAAGTGGTTGCACCACATCAAGTATTTATTGTAAACCTAAACAAATAGAACCAGGAAGGCCTTTGTGGTCTAGCCGGATGGTAGGTTAACATGAAAGTGAAATCGTTATCTCACGAAAACAAAAACTAGGCTCCGGTAGTGAGATCTAAGTTGGGAAATAGAATATTAAAACTATGAATGAAGAATTGGTATATTATGACAATACATACGATTCCACCCAAAAAACGAGGAAGATAAAAAGTTTTCGGTGGACAGAATAACAAACAAGACGTTCGTCATACAGTGCACCAAAAAAGGTTAAGAAAAGAAGAAGTGGAAAGCAACTGTGGCTCGGGCTTCTGAAAAGGATGGCGAGTAGTGTGAAAATCGATGGGTAGTTTGGCGGCCTGTTGGGATCTTGAGCATTGTTTCACCAGCTCCCCGATGTCGCCGTCCATGCCGGGCCAATATGCGCAACCGCGAGCAATTGCCTTCATCCTACTGGTGACCGGGTGACCAGAGTGGAACTGTCTCAGCACCTGAAGGCGAAGAGTGGTTGGGATGACTACGCGGTCAGCAAACATGACGCAAGAATCCGCTATTGTCAATGAGTCGCGGCGACGGTAGAATTGGTTGGAGGAGCCGTGGGTCATTTGGTCCGGACGTATGTCATGACCTGATTCAGGTTGGGGGCCACCGCCGTGGCGCGCCGGATGTCGACGACAGTCACCGGAATTCCACGAATGGCATCTGTGAGCTGTCGGCGCACGTCATCCTCCACTGTCAGGGTAGCAATGACAGCGTCTTCTTCAGGCATGTGGTGGTTGCTGATGAGGCGCGACAAACCATCTGCCTGGCCAAAAATGATCAGTGCAGCGGTAGCTGATGTCGAAGTCGTAACCGAGCAAGATTGTGGCCCATCGCTGCAGTCGGTTGGCAGAGTAGATAGAGATACCTTTCTTCGATCCAAAAATGGATAGTAGAGGGTTATGATCGGTCAGCAGAGAAAAATGCCGACCATATAGAAGTTTATGAAACCAGTCCCTGTTTCTCGACTTGACTGTAATTCTTCTCCGCTGAGTTGAACGTGCGAGAGGCGTTGGCAATTGCCTTCTCGAACCATTCGGGAGGATGTAAGAGACGACTGCCCCGACGCCGTAATTTGAAGCGTCGGCTGCGACCACAATTGGCAGGGTTGGGTCGTAATGTGCCAGCAGCAGATCGGAGCTAGGCATTGTCTTCAAGCGAGTGAATGAGGTCTCTCAATTGGGGGACCAGCACCATATAGCACCCTTCTGTAGTAGATGATTGAGCGGAGCCCGAACATCATGTAAAGCTGGAAGGAAGGCACTGTAATAACTGATGAGGCCAAGGAAGGACCGAAGGGTGTGCACATCTTTGGGCGCCGGCATCTGTTGAATTGCGCGAATGTTTTAGGGTTCTGGGTGGCGACGAGCGGCATCAAAAATGTACCCTAGATATTTGATGGACCGCAAAAACATCTGGCATTTGTTAGTACGTAAACGGAACCCGTACTCCTGGATGCGTTGGAGAACCGCAGAGATTCGGTCCCTGAGTTCGTTGGTTGTCCGCCCCATTATGATAATGTCGTCCAGATAGGCGGCCGTACCCGGTAGACCAGTAATCAACGCCTCCATTACTTGCTGGGAAATGGCCGGCGCGGTTTTGACACCAAATGGAAGTCTGGTGTACTGGAGAAGGCCTCGGTGGGTATTGATCGTGAGTAGTTCATGAGATTCTGGTGCAACCTCGAGCTGGAGATATGCCTCTGCCGAATCCAGTTTGGCGAAACAGGTGCCGCCGTTGGGTATGGTGAATATGTCTTCAGGTACTGGTAGTGGATAGCGGTTTGATTCCAATGCCGCATTGAGGCCAGTTGAGAAATCCCCACAAATGCGGATGGATCCGTTAGACTTCTTCACCACGACGATGGGGGTGGTCCACGCGGAGTAGGAGACCGGCACTGAAACACCCAGTTGTTCCAGTCGTCTGAGTTCTTGGTCGACAAGCAGCAGGGTTGCGTATGGAACCGGCCGTTTGGGGCGAATGACCGGTTGACTGTTGGGCCGAAGCTGTAGTGTGGCCTGGGTACAGGAACAAAGACCCAGGCCATCCTGGAACACGGGGGCAAACTCTCGAATGATGTCGTCGGACAGCCTCTGGGGTGCGGCAGGAGACCGCACCTGGTTGCAGATGGCGATGATTGAGACATCAAGGAGGCCAAGCGGTTTGAGCCAATCCAGCCCGAGAATTCCTAGACCAGAGTTAGCGACGTAACACGTTCCGTCGATGGTGGTGCCGCGGAGTGACACTGAACAGTGCAGTTGCCCAGTCAACTGCACCGAGCCACCCCAAGCACTGGTTCCTGTCTGAGATGACGGGTAGATAGGAGGGCTGCCCAGGTCTCGCCGAAGATTCTCAGATACGATTGTGATGTCCGAAGCAGTGTCCAACTGCAGGCAAACCAACTGTCCATTGGTATGGATGGAAACGAACCTTCGCCGGTGAGCGTCCTCGATATGGAACGCGGTCAGCAGACTGTTAGATCTGCCAAACTCCCGGGACCCGGCTGGCTTCTTGAACTTGGAGTCCGACGTCGGCTTGACCCTGTCCAATGTCTGTGACTAGCAGAAACATTCCTTGTGGCCGACCCTGTGGCATCACTGACAGCGATCTCGTCGAAAAGGGTAGAATCTGTGGTAGTGCCACGCATCACAGTAGCGACAAGCTGAGGGCGGCATCTTGGTACCAGCAGGACTGAGTTTGGTGCACCGTGTAGGGGACTTTGGCTGGAAACTGGATACGGCCTGAACTGTACGGGGCGCCCGGTCGGGGTGCTGTATCATCGCTGAATCGTGCTTGAGGTTGGCCAACCTCTCACATTCGTCAACCATCTGTTCCAGTTTGATATTTGGCTCCTGATCGATCTTTGCTCGGAGTCTGGTACGGAGGTCAGCATAGGTTGGTGTCTGTAGACCACAAATGAAAACCAGGCATCGAATCTGGTCCTCCGTGAGCGAACCAAGCTTGAACCGTCCGCACTCCCGGTTTACGAGACCAGCATAGGTGACAAAGTCGTCTGTGTCTCGTTCGACCAACTGCAGGCATTGGAACCAAGAGTTGGACAGAAATGAGGTGTCCCCGAAGATCTTTGTCATCTTCTGGACCGTGTCCGCGAAAGTCAAGGTTGGCGGTTCGACGGACAAGATATAGTTGGTATAGCGGACATGTTCTGCTGGGCCCAGTTTCCGGAGGAGTAGCCGAACCTTTCTATCATCATCTCGCGATGCCAGCTCCATGGTGAACGTGTCTTCATATCGCTTGTGCCATGCCTCGAAGGAGACGCCAGCTTGGGGGTCATACAGGAAATCGGGGGCGTTCCTGACCAAGTGATCCACGGACGGCGGATAGACTGACGTGGACAGCCCAAGTGCGACAAAACGGGTGGCCAACATTTCCATCAACCGGATCTGGGACTGCATCATCTGCTTGAGATCGGGGTCGGCAGACATGGTTCAAAGAGAAAACAAAAGAAAACCGACTATCTCCGTCGCCAATATGTTATGACCCGGTGGTCATTAATAACGAGAAATGGTAGCGCACGAATATACGAATCACGAACACGTAGCATAGCGCTTAACGATACCCGAAAACGCAAGAAGAACACAGAAGACCGTGACCTTTAGCCGAGTATGTATTTGCTCTCAAACCAAAGGTAATTTGACAGACCAGCGTTCGCGCATATATAGTTTTTAACAGCCTTGAAAGACCCCACTGGAACTAGCCCATTACAAGTGAAATGGACCAATCAAAGACAGAGGAGAAACGTGCACCTGATTTAGGTTTTAGCACGTTGTGGCACGAAAAAATGGAATTCAAATTTATAAATTAATTTTCAAGGATATCTCAAAAATTAAACTTTCCCCAACAAAAGTAGTCCTCGCATTTGAGTTCTCCAGTCGTTTAACATCCAGTTTCTGCTGTTATCAGCATAAGTGCACAAACGCGCACATTTTGATCTCTTGATGTGGGGCGCTTTCTATAGTATCTTCTTATGAGTTCTTCAGAACTGTGCTGCTCAGCGATGACTGCAGAATCCGATGTTGCGCTAATGTGCCAATTTCCGTTGTATTCTGTATTATGGCTTCGTGGACACGCCGTTATTATGTGTAGGCTCGGCCACATTAGCTTGAGTTTTGTTCAGATTGCTCGATCGCCTCGATAGACGACACAATATGTGTATTGGTAATCTCTGCCCATGACCTCACAACCGGGACTTCTGGTCAAATCGAAATCCAGAGGTCGTTTAACTTACTGAGTGATAGTTTGCTTAGTAAGTTGTCCCTCAAACGTGAAAAATTTCGTTCCATGTGGAGTAATTATTCAAATTCTCCACCTACCGTATCCCTTATATCTTATTTCATTCTGTCCACATTATGTCCGGGTGTGCTGAGTAGACCTTTTGATGTGTGCAAAACACTTACTTCGTTATCATGGGGATTTTATTACAACCGAGTTGGTTATTAGTGAAATTCATCGTATCCACATTGCTCCCACTTGAGGTGGTCCCTAGTCAGTGGCACTGGAAGTCGTCTTGCGTTAGACTATCCTTAGCTCAAATAAGGAACCATGTCCTTATGTGCATGAGTGCCTAATTGTATTTCAGGTGACCCGAGCTACAATCTTTTCCCTACTATCTCATTCCGCTGTTTTACATTCGTTGCTGGTTTCACCTACAAAGGTGAAGGCAGGTAATTATCACTTCGTGAGTGTTGTGCACACGGATTGCCAAGCGCAGGAGTTGGACGTAGAGAAAAATACTCCTCACGTGCATGACTGTGTCGTCTCACAAATGCCGCTTCTGATCTGGAGCGCCAGTTGGCCTCATTGGCTTTTGTCTGCCTTCAGAAAAGTTCCCGTGCAATTTGGCTCTTTGACTGTTCACACCTCAGGTGGCCGAGTATGTCGCTCCTCTGACCGGTTGAAGCGAGTGTGTTGCATGCGTATTGGCGAGATGTGCAATCATTAAACCCCAACCGAATTGCAATTTGTCATACCCTGTCTTCTTTGTCATCCCGAACTGTTGAAATCCTTTAGAATAATTCAACGTGTACCGCATCCGTTTGCGGAAGGTTTCACACTTGTGGAGTAAGCTGTTGCAATTTGTGCGAGTGATGTTTCTTTCGAAACAATGTATTGACATTCTTTGGTTGTTTCGCACGAATAAACTCAACGGAGATCATTCTAAAGCGACCCGTTTTAGTTCGGACACATCTACTGTCTGCCGCGTGCTGTGTTGTACTGTGGCCTCCTATCTGTTTTCGAACAACCTGCTGGTCTGTAGTTCCTCGCATTTGGCATGATAGAGAAGAGCGCTGGTAACAACAAGGTCGCGGTAACGTAAAATCTCTTTCCGTATTGTTTTTCTACCATAGAATGTGTCTGTGTTCATCATAACGAGCAGACTTATTTTTTGACCAAATGTACGTGTAGCTCGGGATGGTTTGTTATGAATACCTTCCACTTTTTCCCGTCACGTGATATATATATATATGGTGTTTGTATACGTGTGCACCAATTTTTCAAATTCCTTTCGTATGCAGTTCTTCAGTATGCCATCCCTTATTGGGAAATACTCCTACGGAACCGTTTCACTCTCTTGGATTTGTGGTTCAAGTTTCTTCAGGTGAGTAGTACATTCAGTGGCTATCGAGTAACATGCCCATGTAACGAATTTTGCGCGAACTGTTCGACTTGATCAGTCTTATTCTAACAGATCAATGTTCAATTTGTTTTTGGTACACGTAATTTAACGTAACGTCAATGTGTTGTTCAACGGCCATGATGTTGACCACGATTGACAGGGTCATGACTTTGAGCTCCGATTTTTATGACTATTCGTGCTACCTGGTGTGTGGCAGCCCAATCGTACGTGATCCTGTATGCAACATGGCCTAATTAGCTGGCAATCTTTTTTAAGTGTACAACAACGATGCGACAATTGTATATGTGCACAGGACGATAGAATACTTCCAAATAGTGCCGGAATAGAGTGAGAAGACCTCGTTTCTCAAGCCACAACCCATAGTCCTAAAACTTCTATTTCGTTCGAATCAAATGTAGGAAGCTGTCTGAAAACTTTGTACATGCGTAAGAATCGTTTCCTATTTTGTTCTAATCTCATTTTTTTATTGTATCCTATGGGAAAGACGGAGGTGTTTGTATTTATAAGAGAAACCACGTTGACACGGGGTAGCGTCGATATTACAGCATTAGTCGCTCTGAACCCAACTTTTAATTAGAATCGCTTTAGTCTGTCGTCTGCCTATCGACGTTTCCGCCACGCTCTTTTCCGAGGTAAGCCTTGTGTTGATGGTATATTGTTTTCCCTGTTAAGTTTTTTGGATTGGATTTGTGGATACTCTTCGTTAGAAACGTGGATATTATGAAAACTCTCTTTTTGAGTAAAACAACCCCCACACATGAGTTCATGGATTTAAGACCACTAAACGTTTGGAGCACGTGACCAGAGCGGTATTACGTCTGCATATAATGCATCAGCTTACATGTGGGCAGTCTGTCAGTATCCCATTCGCTCAAAAATGGCAATTATTGCTTATTTCCACTTTTCAAGAGTTATTTGCGCATAAACAATCGCCCTGACGTGTTTCGAACTTAGATCGATGGGTTTCCACCACGTATTTTTCTAATGGGGCCCGCAGATACTGCACAGGACTATTCTGTTGTCATAACTACTTTCCCAGCTGTGTCCGTTGAGATGGTTTTCATCACGTGGACCTGGTGATACGTTACATTTTCGCACCGTTACTTATAAACGGATGCGTTAAATGTATACTTTACGCGTGTGCTCTATATTTAATACAGTTACAGTTGGTTTATTTCAACGCCTTGCGCACGTAAGACGGAGGAGGGAATATTAAGTAACAAACGCGCCGGACGGTGGACATTTGTTAATAGGAGAGTGCACAGAGAATACCAATGCAACTGTCACCCCAAAATACTAGTTGTTTCCGGTTTCGCGGCGTGGATAAAGGGAACTTTGTATTTAGACAACTTAGGTTGTACACTGACCCCTGGATTTTTGTCTCCAACTTTCTCTAGTGCACTTGACGCCATATGGCGTTCGCTTGGTCAACATACGAAAAAAGTGCTAATACCATCGCGCAGTGTAAAATCGTACTGTCCAGCCGTACTATGTATACACTATATATATATATATATATAAATCATACTACTACCTGGAAAGCATGCCAGTATGATGGTGTTAGTTCTGCGTTATTTGAGACTACTCGCTAACCAATGGTTTAACGGAATTTCCGACATGGTCCCAAATGCACTGATCTCATATCACCTTAATGCGAACATTTCGGCATCAACCCTTCTCTACTCGCAGAATTTTTGGACTTCAACGCTCTCCGTCGCTCTCATTTTTAGTGCGTCTTTCTTGCAGAAATTCTCGCAAAGTGCGCCAGTTTACCGAAATCTTTTGTGCTCACCGTGAGTTCGCATTTAAGGGCAAGCTCAGGCTTTCTTCATTGCAAGCGGTGTTCGCTATAAGTGGTTTGTCTTACCCTTCAACCACGTATTCTTGATATATTTGGTGGTACATTCGGATTAAAGCTTATCGACGTTGGGTATGTGCACAGTCTCACCGTATACGGTTTTTACACGTTCAAGACATAGGATACTGTTCCAATTGACACATCAATTTGATATTTATTATTACTTGTCGGTTGTTTGAGAACAACGGAGGCATACTCAGAGTTGTCATTTTTGATGCTGTGGTCAGAGTGTTGACCTCTCGATTTAGAAAATGGGCGGAGGCCTTCGGTTTTCTACGACAGTTTGCATCAAATCTGACATTATCTCATTGCTAATCAAGACTAAGCCCCGATGTACCTTTATTACGATTTGGCCTATACAAGAGGTGAGTAATGAACGTTATTCTACCTATTTAGGCCTATTTCGTCGGGCACGTTTGTAAGACTAACGTTAAACACGATGCGTTGCTCGTAGCACTACTCGGTTCGTGAGTTCACGATCACTCACATTGGTAGGTAGACACTCGAACGTAGCGATACGCTGCGGTCAGTGATGAGCCCCTTGCGGTAAGTTATGTCATCCTTCTCACCTGAAGATGAACTCTTTGTTTATTTCCTCTTTCTCTCTTCTGTTTCTCTTCGCACATTTCCACTTGTTTATTACTTCTCTAATTCGTGGACCAGCACCAGCCCGACATACAGAACTGATGACCATGTCTGAAAACTAAAATTGATGGTGAAGAAGTGATGGTAGCAATGAAGGTGTGCTACGATAAACGGCTCTTGTTCGTTCGTTGATGAAAATGGCTATGAGGTCAAGGAAGTGTTTAGACCGATCAATCAATCAAGTAGCAGAACTCTCCAGCAACAAAAAATGGTCATTCTAAAGTAGGCCAACTCAATTTCAACATTTGGAGACCGCATTTGTGCAGGACTACCGGAGATCGGTTATGTCAAAATTGTCCACATTTAGAAACCTCTACATTTTAATAATCCCTGTAATATACTCAGATTTTGTTGTAACTGGTTCGGTTGTTCTACAGGCACGTAAGTAGATAACGGAATAACGGTCAGTGAGACGGTGTATAACGGAACGAGTCAACGGTAACGAACAACGGATTAGGGAATATGCACGACCAGTTCGAGACTTCCCGGCCAACCCAACCACCCAAGGCCAACGCATGAACACAGAGAGAAGACTGGCCTCCGGACACAGTTTCTTTGTCACTCAGTCCGAAGGCAACACGGTCACAAACCACACCATATTTAAAGGGTTTGTGACCAATAGGAGGACCAAATGATGAGCCGAATAGTACAGTGATGCGCGTAGGCGGGATGTAGGTATGTGATTGTGGAGGCGCGTAGGTGGGATGCCAGAGATTTGTCACAAGGGTTGAAGGACGAAGTGGCGCATGACCGTGCCAACTATAAAGGTTACTTGCCAGTGTACTTTGTTTGCCTTTGTCGCACAATATTTTCGGGGAACTGGCGACATCCCCGACACCTCCCTTACGAAGATTGGTAGTAGCTGGTCCTCTTCGGGTCAACGTGAATGGCAGTCAGTGGCCGGCGTTGTCGATCGGTTCGACGTCTTTGAGGTCTTGTCTCAGCGGCCGGCAGTATAGTTGGCGCATCGGGTAGCTCGAACGTGTCCAGGATTAGGTAAAGCGACATGGTTTCGTGGTCGTCACGCGGTTCTTCATTGACACCATAGCGTAGACGGAGCTGATTGTGATGGCGAACCCAAATGTCCCCCGCCACGGAAATCTCATAAAGCACATTGCCCAGGCGTCTCGTTATCACAAATTCTGCCCACTGGTTGTGACCGGATCGATAATCACGGGCGTAGACAGGTGACTGAACTGATATTGGGAGGTGTTCCTCTGAAGAAAATTGCTTCCATCGTAATTGCTTTGTTGGGATCATGGATGTCAGCGTGGTTGTATGGCAGTTAAGCGTCAGTGTGAATCACTGTCGTATTGTTGTCTATAATGATGAGTCTGTGACCCCGTCACCGTCTGCCTCCCCTGTTGTTCCTTCAAAGCGTCAACAGCCACATTGGTCGATACGGCAAACGCTTCATCGGTATACGGAGTACATGACGCGACCAGCAAAGACTGTCGCGTTGCTCACAAAGTCAGCCTATTTGGTACGAGTCAACCGGCGGATATAGCGGTTATGAAATACCGAGCCTAGGTGCACCTTCTGCACGAATGTGCCAGGTCTCTGATCTGTAGAGCCACATGTGGGGATTCTGTGCACATTTGACTAACGGGCATATGTCTTGTGTGCGCATCCTCACCTACGCCCTATTCAAATTTATTCTAACCTGTAACGAGTGTATGGTTAATGTTGTAAGTGATACAACGCAGGCCGCTTGTGATGACGGACGAATGCAAGCGTCCCCAAGCTACTACAGTCTGCGCAGTCCGCGATGATGTAGACAGCTGTGGGACGAGTTCGAAAACACCATATTAAACACGGTACCTAACGTCGCCACCGTGATTTGCAACAATTTGATGTTCTTGCTTGATCGGCTGTTTTGTTCCCTTGAATTAATTTTGCAGCAAACACTGAATCCAGCCAATGGTAGTATGACTAATCGTTCGGTTTTCTGTATACATAGCATAAATGCAAAAACAACGGTAGGCTACGGTTGCTTTTTATGGCTTGAGTGTCTGTTCTGAAAACGTTCAGTTTACCGTATCCGTTCTACGATCAATTTCCACATTCCACACAGGAACATCATAAGCGACCAATATCACGTGATACGTGGGATCTGTTATTGGATTTCGTCAATTCCATCCAGCCAGATCTTTTCAATTACGATGAGGAAGGTAAGCTGCCGACACTTCAGAACACCAAGTATTTCATATCATTTTCAACAGTTTGGATAGAACTCACTCTTCATTGATACCCTCCGCACTTGTCTTATGTAACTGCACGACTCTTGTGTAGTCAGAGAGATGCATTCAGTCTGTTTAAGCGTTACAATGCTGTTGATTATTTCACGTTAGCCTCTCAGACGCAGTCAGTAGAAGCCATAATAATGTCTGCTGGATGTGCTCCACCCAGGTACAACCGCCTCGTCAGGTCTCGTTATCAGTGGACTGCTTGCGTGAAAATTCGAACGAAATCAAGTATGTGATTGCGCTGAGTCGCAACTTTTAATGTGTACAAGGTGTATCACGTTATCCGAACCAGTTCATCGAGAACAGAAGAAACTGAACCATATCCTCTGCCCGTTGTGCCGTGTCACTTACGGACACCGAGAACGAACACCTGAGCGTATGTGGTAATGACGGTGAGTGGGTTAATCTGTTCAGAACAGGTTGAATGAACTAGGTTGTTGGGGCCAGTCCGGCCATGTGAAAACTGATACTTTCCTGTGTAATCATCCCAGCCAGAGCAAAACTACTCACTCGGCGTAAACATAAGTGAATACGTAGCTGACGATACTATGGACCATTAAGCTGCCCACTGAACCAAACGACTGAACGGTGCTCATGCGCAGGTTGTCTGGAATAATGGCTACAGTGTGCATCGTCCAAATTTCACTCAGTTAAGTTGCCCGTAGCTGTTTGTGAACAGCACTCGACCTAGTCAGTTCAGACCAAGCGTAACATGCAGTGTTCGCACCTGCCGTGCGGGCCAGACAATATAGTGGCACGTTTCTTTATGTGATGTGCGTTTCCCGCAATGATAATCGACCTTTCAGGCACCACATTGTTTGGAACTGCTGTTGGTGCAGTCCATCAAGTTTTGATCGCATACGTCATGAGTTACAGGGCTTCATTGCATCGCACTGCAAAAGCGGTACTGCAGTATACTTTCGATGGTCGTTGAGTTTTCAGATTAAATTCGGTAGATATACCTTTTTTAATATCCTTTCATGTTTCTCCTTTGTCTCTCTAAGGTGCATGGCCAGTCCTAATAGATGAGTTCGTCGAATGGGCTCGACAACAGATTAACCACGAACCGTCAGATTCCGCAATGACTTCCAGCTGAATTATCAGTGATCATTCGACACTGCCACTCTTCACAGCCGAGACAGGTCGTCACTGACGTGCCACACGATCGCCTTGTTGCTTTGTATCGACCCTGTTTCAAAAACTGTATACTCACTGACACTAGCAGTGTGTGGGTGAACTCGTTGAACATCTCTTACGTTCGCTCATTCACTCTCACGCCTTGATTCCGATCATTGACAACCATCTTCATCAATGTGCCGGAACTTGCTCACCATACCCGAGGTCGAATTAGACATATTTTCCCTCCCTCTGTTTGTGAATAAACTATTCAGAATCTAATGGTTTAAATTTTATCATCCAGCTTTGGTTTAATGAAATTCTGTTCGCATTCTCATGCATATATACCTTGGTCAGAAAGGCGAACACAGCGACGCAGCAGTGAAGGCTGCACTCAGAACACAATTAAGCGCATCAGCATCATAGGCAGAAACAAGTCTGGCTCCTACTGATGCCTAATCGCCACAGAACCACGAGGTCGAAAAAAAGAAGAAGGGAGCGAGAAGGGACCTAATTACTAAAACGAATAACCACTTCGTTCAAACATTCAACATCAAGGTGCCTACATCCTGCAAACAAACAACCGAGCTGTAAGTTAAGGTAAGATGTCATCAGCAGGACAGCTTCCTTACGGCTTTCGCTGCTCCGCCTCACTAAATGCATTCACTTTACAGAAAACTCGGCCAAACAACACTAACACTCACACCACTGAACTCGATTAGCCGCCATCTCATCTGACTTCGTGAGTCGCGAGGGCCCTAGCCCCCATCTACGGTGACAAACCCCCTTTTGAACGGTTTCATTTCTCTACGCCGGATCGTCATCTATCCACCTCGCGCCTTACGCCAATTTTCCGCAGCACTGGCAGAGTGCTCGGTGTGACAGACGACTACTTGGTATCCGTAGTACATGACCTAACCATCAATGCTTGAGCAAATGTAGGGATTGAACAAAACTTTAACATCCTCTACTAAGCACAGCTCTCTTTTTAAGTGGCAAAATCTATTAGTCTCTTGCGTCGCAGCCATTGTCTTTTCTATATTGTTACCGGAGTTTGTCACATTTCCTCTTTGTTTCACCCGGCAATAACCTCACTGGATGGCGAATCGAACTAATCGCAAAATTTGTCTTCAAAATTGGTTCCCCTCAAATAATCACAAGATGTGATTCCACCATTAAAAATATGACCACCGATAATTCATTCATGGTGAATTCTGTACAGTAGCAACTTGCTAATTGGCTCACACGTTTGTTGGAATCGTTTAGAATACGTTTATTGGTTCGGTCCAAATAAATTGGATTGCTAAGATATACTAGACGTCATGTGTTTATCTTCATTCGACGTGCTGTCTTTAATTATAAACGTTCTGATAGGTAAAACAATTGGCCACGTGTGCAGCAAAGGAAAGAGGCATGACTTCTACCTGGTGAACAGTTGAATTCTCCTCCACAAACTCCTTACATACATATGTGAAATTCTATCTTGAGGACCTCAGCCAGCGACAGACCGATGGGGCTGCTGTGAGAATTACGCTGAGTTGTACTCTAGCGGACTCTTCATTGTCCAAGCTTAAAAATGTCACCAGTTTTGTGGAAGGTGTTTCGTTCTGTAAAAGATGCATAATTGGTGTCCCAGTTACTACTTAGAACAGAAGCAGCAGTGAGCTCGGCACATTCAGACAGAAAACTGAGGTACAGACCAACTTGTATTCCTAGATATTCCATTGGGTTTGTTGTATATGTATATACAGGAAACCAACATTTACGCTAGTGGTAAGCTGCCGAAGGAAGTCGGTTCCTTCAATTCCATTCTGAATAAAAAATATAACTTATCTTCCATCAATGAAACCGAAGTCAGGCCAGAAAAACATTGTCAAATAACCGTCTCTTCAGAGATGTATTTTTAAATATGCTGTTCATGGGTAATATTTGAAAAACAGAATTTAAAAACCTGAACGCAGCCATCTGGCGAACGCACTGTGGTGCCAAACTCCGCATAACAGGGTAAACGATGCAATTATCGATATCGTTGAATGAGGAACTAGAATTGTCAAATTACGTAGGGAGAGGACAAATCAACCTCTGGATAATCGGACGAGAAAACAGGTCGGGAAAACAGTTTTGAACAATCGGAGTGGAGTGTTCCGCACAAAATAAATGGTAAGTTTCCCTAAAAACGATTTTTGCCTATCGAATCTCTTTCATTAATTTCCCTCGCATCCAAGTAATGTAACATTATTCGAGATAATCCTCGCTCGATGCAACCGCGCCCTTCAGTACACTGGAACTAGTTAATCTCGGTGCCAGTGAAAGCAGACGATTGTTTATGCGATTTGAGCCCATCAGAAACAAGTGACTCGTGCATAGATATCTGTCATCTGAATGGTCGCACTATAGTTTTAATGGGCCACGAATATGCTTTGACTGCGCTCAGATCCTGTTGACAACACTGATCCTTTTTAAACACTCAGCTATCATGGCCACGACAATTGAGCGTACATTCCACGTCATCTGGAATGAAGTCCGTAGGCGTACAGGGATATCCGGAAGGCGCCAGCTTCCGATAATGTATGAAGATGACTGGGGAAAATAATGAAATCGATTCCAAATTATTTACCCCACGTGTTTATGGGCTTTGTCCACAGAGTCACCGTTTATCCGCAACCCGAATGGGAGGTATCGACACCACAAAGCACAAGAAGTGTCTGAGCCAGCGGCACTCATTGAGAGAGACGAGAGTACTGTGGAGAATAAACTAAGTACTTCGGACTAGTTAATGAGGTTTTAGAACGCTCACTCGCGATCTAATGTAGCGCGATCTCAAGGTCACTGCACGCCCAACTCGCTTGGATGCTAATGAACTTATCCGACGAATAGTCAAACTAGAATGATCATAGTCAGTGCTGATAAACTGTAGCGGGAACTCTGTTGACACCTGCGGAAATACCCAATGGGGGCGCCGTATCTGCTAATTAGAAATGCATGTACGTTTCCTGATCCCACCTCTTATAGTAGAAGACTTTCGCAGTCGTCCAACACACCAGATCGCATGAACCAATTAGTCAATGGCATTCGAGAAATTCTCGTGAATCAGTGGGTCCATCGCATGATTGTAGGTTCGAACCCGCTGCCCCAGTTGTTAAGATTTACAATTTTATGGACATGACAGCAAACAGCCTGCAGTGCAAGATCGGGAAGTTTAAATTTAGCTCAGCGGTCAGATTGTACAAGGGAAGTTTTTGGCAGCATCAACAAAAACTACCCGACACCCGAGGTCCATTCACGAACAAGCAACGGCAGTTTTGCTCATGCAAACTGCTTCTTTGCTCGAAGTATTCGGTGGCTCCTGAACGTAGGCCACTTCCTTCGTTTCCCAGGCGTTTCCTGCCCATCTTATAATAGCCACCTTAGCACAAAGTTGGTTAGCCTACCGAAGTTTAGTACGATAACCGTTTGCTAACTAGGTGGGTGCTGTTCAGAAGCACTCCATCCACACTCACGGACGCGACACTGACACCAGTGCGTTAAGGGGCGTTAACGAAGAGGCAGGATCAAGATGATGTTCGACTCCGCCTAGCTGAGCCACAAGGGATGACGTGATACTCAGATGGAATATGCATTGACAGGTATTTCGGAGTCCCATTTATGTCCACAGCCTCGTATTCACCACCCCATGTCATAAATACTCAAGTTGTTACGAAATTTGTGACTGTAAAGGTTAAATATTATATCCAAAGCATGGATCAAAGAAGTGTGATCCACATCTTTACCAGCCTAAAAATTCTCGATAAAAGTTTTGCGTGTTTCAATATCACTTTAATATGTTCCACGAAGTTCTTTTAGGTTTCAGCAGTGACGGCCGTAACAGCTGAAATACCCAAGTAAACCGATAGATCGTGGTCTTCAAACCTACACAAATTGTGCTCACAGTACGTATCAAACGGATGAAAGGCCATTCTGGCTTTCGATTATCTGAGTGTGATCCGAGCGAGACAAACTGCCTCATGTGGGTGGCGTATGTGTCCGATAAAAGCACAGAGCTGGCCGCAGTTGTGTCAATGATATGGCTAATCGAGTCATTCGTGGAAACTGGGAGCCGTTAATTAAATGTGAAAATCGGTAAACGGGTAGACTGTAATGAATCGGCCAAGCGGTTAACAATAGGAACCGATTACTTGATGCACACTATCTATCCGCTTTGTTTCATCAATATTTTTCGGGAGGCATCTGCTGTAAACATCAAACTACCCAAGAGTTATAATCAGTCTCAACCATTTCCTATTGGTCTGTTCCGCTAAGGTTTTTGCGAGTCACAACGCAAGTTTCATATACGTGTACACACTGTCACTGTCCCAACTGGCACCAAATTCCGTGCCAGGAACGCATTACTCTGTATTTCTGCCGCATCAGCGTATGAAATTAAGATCGTTGCGTAATCAACCAGCTCAGCCTGAATTAAAAACTTGTTGTTTGTCCCTTGGTGCCAACCGCCCACGTGATCAAAAATGAGTGTCACTTATTCATCAATTCATTATTTCTCATTTGGTCCCAAATGTAGTCTTCATTCGTTTACTCCGCTGTTCGCCGAAGGTTGACCAGCTCGGTATCAATGTACGAGAAGGAAAATCGATCTGTTTCGGAGCAAATTCGTATTAGCCAACCGAGTATGTGCTAACCTGCGTTCTCTGCAGCTTAGCAACTGGATAAAGTCGGGCTAGTTTTGCTGTATCCCTGCACTCGGCGGACCTGTGTCCTCTCCCTCCATGACCAGTGCATCTGTCAACCTATCCATGTATACACCAGATGTGCAACCCGGCTCGCCGCTGAAACTTAGAGAAACCCACTCGGACATGTTGAATTGATATCAAGACACGCGGAGCTGATACCGAGAAATCTTAGATTGAAACAGGTAACCGTAAAGGGGTTGGATTGGACAGACGCATCGGTGCGAAGTCAACCAGTGATTAGCAGAAGGTTACGGTCAATCAATGTTGACAACGCGGACAGACTGGTATATCAGCGCGGGACCAATCAGGATGGTACGCTGCTACAGCATCGCATTTTGTTATAACGAGCACCGGAGTGAAACAAGTTGTTTATGTGCGTCACGCGTTGAAACAAACGAACTACAACCGGAGTCGAGCCGACCAATGGGAAAGCTAAGGAATCAGTACAAATCGTAGTTCTTCATTTTACTGATGCGTCTTGTCTATAGAATAACCAATAGAAACTTAATAAACTGAGATTTGCTTTGTGCCGCGAAGGCTGACTTTTGCTTTCATTCCGGAAGGTGGCGATTTTCAACAGTAATGATGTACCAAACCCCACCAGTGTTTACAGAAAACCAGTAGCCTCTGTTTAGCGAATACGGAGACGGCAAGCATAATTTGACCGCACATAAGAAATTCGAATGCACCTTGATAAACTACCCATTTCATTTCGAATTGTGTTTTGGTGAAAGAGATTATCTTAAAATGGACTGAAGAATCGCAAAAAAGACCCGTAATGAAGACACCAGCAAATGTCAAGTAATTTTTGGCAACAGGTGTTTCCATCCCGCATGCCACTCATCCATATTCATGCGAAGACTTCCGAAATTGACAGAGCTTAACAATTTCATACATGTGAATTTAAGTAAGCACGTCAACCGGCACTGTTTGTTGGATGTGAGATCGATTAAGAATTTATAATTTTATAACAACTTAGGAACACCCGATAACTGGGTTCGTTGGTGACGTTTCACTTCTGATACAGAAGCTTCTTCAGACCAGATGAACCCACTGCAAATCTGGTGATATTTAAGAGGCCAAGCCTACGTCTAGCCAATCACAGAGACCAATGCGATTGTCAAGAAGTTCAACAGAATTGGGCAGCTGGTTGCATTTTTCCAAAACAATATTTTGTGGCACAAGAAGCCACATACACCTCTATGTAGCAGGCAAGTGGGGATGCTATCATCACCAACATACTACACAACACACCAGTGCTTCCCGCTGATGCCTAACTGTCCCACATTCGTGAGTAAAAAATCGTCGTGGTCATCATCATCATCATAGCAACCATGAGCCTAACCAGAAGGTACTGTGACTCCGGCTGTCGCTCACTTCAACAGTGACGTGGAATATCCCGCAAGAAAACGTCACCGAGAAGATTGAGAACAAAAAGACGACTAAGCGAAAGGACTAGACATGGTATGGATCCAGACAAGCCATTGACTGCGGCACACTGCCATCTCGGGTAGCGCTTCTAACCAGCGTTCTGGGTGATCACCAGGAGCCCGGTCAGGCAAGCAACACCCGCCTACGTTTCTCAGTGGAGCAGTCACGGTCTTCATATTTCGTGACTGCGCTGTTGCTTGACCACCACGTGGTCTCATCTGACTGTTAGTGGTCTCTGTACAATGCCCAGCACGGCAAACGTTTAGCTGGCATGTAGAGTACGTGATTCCCGACCTATACTGCTACCTTGACGTGGTGGTCGGGCTTGTGTACTGTTTTGATCCGGCGGGCTATGCTGACTAGGACTCCGGTCCTTCCAGGTGCAACCTTGTCAGACAGGCCAAAGGGGAGCAGTCAGACGAAAAGCAGTTACACTCATAGGATTGTA